>JAJOZX010000629.1:542500-685000 GCA_023014485.1 Bathynomus jamesi
TGGCTAATGCCTTAAAGCACGGGGCCTTATCGTGCAGAAGTGGGACCTGATCGACATCCATAACATTGTTTGGGTTTCTTAGAAAAGGAATGACATGCTGGGATAGAATAATATCACGAAAATACTTTCCATCCCAACTCTGACCATTTGGCTTCAGCACCCACATGAGCTTCCTTGCAGTGAACAAAACAAACACACCAACACACTCTGGACTTTTTAATAATTCGCGATAATGTTCATTGTCATCGATTTCATCTGGTGTTGTGGCCCACACTCGATCATTTTGGTAGTTAGGCCGACGTGTTACGTAAACAAAAAATTCATCGGAGACAGCTAAATGCATGAAATCATCCACATCCCAATCTTCAAGATAATGGGCAAACCACATTCTGTCATCGATGTTAAGTTGAGTTTTTCTTGGCTTTGGAAGTTCATGCCAAGGCTTTAAACCTTGCCTATGACGGTACAGTCGAATGATCTCACCACTAACGATCTTTCCTCTCAACACTTCGATCTCTCTAGAAAGTTTAGCACAGCTGTTTTTCCGCTTACGCGTACCGCTTTCAGTGATGTCCTTTGTTTCCTGAGAGAGTGGCAAATTTGGGCGCCCAGATTTGGTTGTATCCATTTCACATTCATCCAAAGTTTTATTCCAATTTTTTTTGACGAAGTCCTCACTTCTTCGCAACTTTTTGGCAACCCATGAACGTGTTATAAAGGTGGCTCCAGCATCACGAGCTTCCCGAAATGTTATTGCTCGTATGCGATCTATCACACGTTGCCTCTCCGAATCACCAATTAATTGAGAAGCCATTATATTATCACTTTATCAGCTAGAGTAATTTTAATACCTGCAATAAATAATTTTATATATTTTTATAATCACTAAAAACTATTTCGATATAAGTAAACATGTAAGCTGCAAATGGGGGGGGCTAAGGTTTTTTTTTGGAACCCCTTATGTACACACACACACACACACACACACACACACACATATATATATATATATATATATATATACATATATATATATATAAGCAGAAAGCTTTCCAACTTGATGGATGTTTCTTTCCTTCTTGTCTGTGGCTTTCTGCCTAAATTGAAATTGAAGCTTGCCAGAAGCGGCCTTCACCAATATATATATATATATATATATATATATATATATATACACAGGGTGTTTCAGGAGGAAAGGTCAATACTTCGGGAGGTGATAGTATCGGTCATTGTGAAAAAAAAGTTCATATGAACATGTGTCTAATTCTGAATGGTTACGGAGAGAGAGCTGTTTGAATCTACAAATACAAAAGCAATGTTAATGGTAATCAAGAAAGAGAAACCAATTACTGTTTCTAACATTTAATGTTTAAACATTGGCATTTTGAATGGTATCAGATACAGAAATGACAAATGTGTTACAGTTTACAATACGTTTTCGAAAATCCCACCGTCAACCTCAATGCACTTTGCAACTCGTGTGCGAAGATCGCGTGTTGTTCGTCTGAGTTGATCTTGACGTTCCTTTATGCGGGCAGCAGCATCCAAAATGCGCGCGAGCAATTCGTCTCGTGTATCCACCGTTCTTTTGTAAACTTGACTTTTCATCCACCCCCACAAACAATAATCTAACGGAGAGAGGTCTGGAGACCTTGGTGGACATTGAATGGGACCACCGCGGCCGATCCATCGACCACGGAAAGTTTGATTTAAGTATTGCATCACCAGACGGGTAGAATGTGGAGGAGCTCCGTCATGCTGAAAGTACATACCAGCGCGAGTAGCCAAAGGAACATCCTCCAATAGTCCTGGCAATTCATTTTGCAGAAATTCTAGGTAACTTTGTCCTGTAAGACGATTCTCTAAAGTAACAGGGCCAATCAAGTGATCATCGATGATACCGCACCACACATTGGCAGAGAAGCGATGTTGAAAATTTGTTTCCACAGTGGCATTTGGATTTTCGTCTGACCACCGATAAGAGTTACGAGTGTTGTTGATACCGTCACGGGTGAAAGTAGCTTCATCGGTGAACAGTATTAATCGAAGCAATCGGCGATTAGCATTTACCCAATGACAAAATTCCAGTCGCATGGCAGCGTCTCCTGGTTGAAGGTGTTGTACACGTTGTACATGATATGGATGCAAGCCTTCCTCACGTAATGTTCGCCATACTCTTGTGTGTGGTACACCGAGACGTGTAGAAATTCTTTGTGAGCTAGTATTAGGACTACGCTCTACCAACTGAAGAATGTTTTCCACTTCATCCACATCTTGTTGACCTTCACGTTCAGATGAAACATGAGCGCTGGGAAGTGTACCAATCTCACACAATGTGTTGAAAACCCTGGTAAACACTCTTCGATCCGGAATTCTGCGGTTCGGAAACCATCGACGGTATTCTGCAACAGCAGCTGTTGCGCTTCCATCGCAAAAACCGTAGACATACACCACATCTGCATATTCGGCATGTGTTAAGGTGTGTGGCATTCTTAACACTGCTTCAAACACCAAACAATGTCACTCACAACAGTCAGCTATCGATTGGCTTATGTTACATGCTTACATTACAGCTTACATGGTTCAAGGTTATAGGGGAGGGAAGGGGGAGGAAGAGCTGCGCGCGCATCAGATTCAAACAGCTCTATCTCCGTAACCATTCAGAATTAGACACATGTTCATATGAACTTTTTTTCTCACAATGACCGATACTATCACCTCCCGAAGTATTGACCTTTCCTCCTGAAACACCTTGTGTGTGTGTGTGTATATATATATATATATATATATATATAGTACAAGCGTGACTGAGATTGATGCAGGTAAATCTGTGCTGCCTTGGGGAGGAAACACAAACTTCTGGTGCATCTTGCTCCTGAAGAATCATGCACCAGGACTGATAATAATTGGCGGTGTTTGCAATACAAACTAAAGAAAACTGAGCGAAGCCAAATACGGATTTAGATGTTCTTTGGACTGGGAACATTGTTGCTTTCAGTGGTGATGAACCACGTACGGAAGAATCGTCAGTATACTGACTTGTAATTTGATTGTCAATGCTGCTGCGAGCTGCTCGTACCCTGAAATAGGCGTATGAGCAAACTGATGTCCTGTGTGAAAAGATGTTAAATTTTTCATTCTTTAACTTAAGCTATGGACGCATCGATTAACTGATATATATATATATATATAATATATATATATTATATATATATATATATATATATATATATATATATATATACATATATACAGTATATATATATATTTAGGGTGGTCCACAGAATGGGGTAAAAATCGAAGTTCAATTTTCTTTCCTCCCAGGCTATAATCTGGTTCCTTTTAGCTAAAAAATATTTCATGTAAACTTTAAGGCAAATCGAATAACTTTTAGGGGTGGCTCAAAGCTGTTTTTTGTATACCATTATGCCCTTTATTAATATAGTGAATAATTAAAAGAAACATTATTTACAGATACATTAACTAATGATTATTTTCTTTCAGATAGATTTATTAAATTTACAGGTTTTGCAATGTCAAATAAACGTACATTTTACTTAATGAAAAAGTCAGAGGAAACAATCACTGAAGCCAAGCTGCCTTCCCGTGGCCAGGTCCTCCGCATGTTCCTCCACCATCATCAAGCCTTGAAGAAGGAGATCAAACCTAGTTCAGAAGCTGTTTTTGAAGAATTGCGTCTCTTCTGGGAGAGAGCCCGAATCCCTACTCAAAGGAAAGACCACATTCTTCACAAAATTCAGGCTCTACACTTGGAGTGGAAAGCGATTAAGAAGAATGCTGGGAGGAAAAGCAACTCTCAGTTAGAAAAAGAGAAAACCTTTCAGGAAGAAATGGAGAACCTATTTGATGTCGCCCATGCTGATGCCTTTACCTTAATCAAAAATGAAGAAGACCGGCAGTTCTTGATCCAACAAAGGAAAGCGGGACGAGTGGGATCAATGGTCTCTGCAGATATGGTGACTGACAAGGCAGAAAAGAAAGCTGCTGAGAAGCAAATGAAATTGGTAAATAGGAAGCGGAAAGCTGAAGAAGAAAAATATGCTGCTTCACAGGAAGTTATGCTAGATCAGGGAAGTTCTTCTTCTGAGTCTTTATGTGAGTCAGAAAGAGAAGATGAAGATTACCTTATTAATCCCCCATCTACCAGCGGACCAACTCCACCAAAGAAAAAGGCAGCAAAGAATATCATATCTCCTGAATTGGCTGCTGCTCTGGACAGGACTGGCATCAGTGACAGGAGGGCCACCTTTGTATTAGCTGAAACTGCATCTAGCCTTGGTCAAGATCTTTCAGAGGTGAACATCTCTCGTTCTTCAATCAAAAGGCACCGAGAGAGGCATCGAAGGCAAATAACCCATGCCATTAAAGCTAGCTTTAGTCCAAGTATTTCGATTGTCCACTGGGATGGGAAGTTGATCCCTAATCTACTTGCCAAGAATGAAAAGGTAGACAGACTCCCAGTCCTTGTCTCTTCAGTTGAATCAGGTGATTCAAAACTGCTTGGTGTTCCCAAACTACCAAGTGGAACAGGGGAAGCTCAATCAGCTGCAGTGTATAATCTTCTTTCCGAATGGAACATAGATAAGTCAATAATCGGAATGTTATCAGATACTACAGCATCAAATACAGGAACAAACAGGGGAGCATGCGTTCTTCTGGAACAGAAACTTGGTCGACTACTCTTCTATTTTGCCTGTAGGCATCATTGCATGGAAGTCATGTATGGAGGAGTGTTTGAAGCAGTCCATGGTTCATCTTCTGCCCCTGAGCCACTTTTGTTCAAAAGGTTCCAATCTATGTGGGACTACATTGATTTAAAAACCTTCTCTACATCACAGGATGATGATGAGATGAAGGAGCAAGTTGATCCTTTCAGAAATGAAATAATTGCCTTTGCCAAAGAACATCTGGCCACTAGAAATTTTCGAGATGACTATAAAGAGTTTTTGGAACTTTCTTTGATCTTTCTTGGTGAAAAAATTGAAAGTTACACATTCAAACGTCCTGCTGGCACGCACTATGCAAGGTGGATGGCTAAAGTTATCTATGCCATCAAAATGTGGCTTTTTCGAAATCAAATCACCCTGACTCCTCGAGAGAAGAAGGACCTGAAAACCCTTACCCTTTTTGGAGTCCTAATCTACTTAAAAAGCTGGATCACTGCTCCTATTCCATCACAAGCTCCGAAGAATGATCTGGATCTTATCCAAAAGTTAAAGGACTATCATGACCAGAAAGTGGCCAAAGCAGCTCTCAAGAAATTTGAAAACCACCTATGGTACTTATCAGAAGAGCTGGTGGCCCTTGCTCTCTTCGATCAAACTGTTGCACTAGACACCAAGGGAATCATGGTCCAGTGTATGAGGGAAAAGGAGGGGTCATTAGACTTCTCATAGAGAAGAAGACTCAAGGAATGCAAAGCAACACTGAAATTAGAAACTCTTGCCACAAAGAACTCATTAAAGCTTCTTAAGGCCCTACCGATCAATATTAGTTTTCTTGATGATGACCCCAGCACCTGGGAGGAGAATGAAAACTTCCAAGAAGCTAAAAGAATCATAGGAAACATCAAAGTAGTTAATGATCATGCTGAAAGGGCAGTAGCTCTCATTCAGACCTTCAGCGGAACTCTGACGAAAGGAGAAGATCAACTCCAGTTTCTCTTAAGTGTGGTGGATGAGCACCGAAAGAGGTTTCCTGATTCTAACAAGTCCACAATCTTAGCTGGGCAACACTGAGTGGCCTGGTCAGCCATGATACCCCCGCCAACAAGCGGATAATACCCATATATATGGGGGGGACCCAGAAGCCATGAATGTGGACTTCTGGGGGTAATTGAGCCACCTCTAAATATTAACCGATTGAACCCAAATTTTGCTCAGAGAAGTTTTTTGGGAAAAGGAACCTAATGAAACCCTGGGAGGAAGAATTTAAAATACTTCCATTTTGTGGACCACCCTAAATATATATATGTATATATATATATATATATATTACAGAGAATCTGTGTAACTAGGGATTTCATGAAATCCCTAAAATGTTCACGGATTTCATGTAAGGTTAAGTCGTGATATTTTCGTTAAACCTACGGAAAAATTATTAAATGCCCGGTTAGGTTAATTGAATGCCTGGTTAGGTCAACTGTAAGCCCTTGACGATTGGATTGGTTAAGTCGTGATATTTTCGTTAAAAAAACGAAAATATCACGACTTAACCTTACATGAAATCCCTGAACATTTTAGGGATTTCATGAAATCCCTAGTTACACAAATTCCCTGTAATATATATATATATATATATATATATATATATATATATATTATATATATAAAGAGAGAGAGAGAGAGAGAGAGAGAGAGAGAGACTCTCCAGAAAAGGATGATCAATTTTGTTTAATTAATAACGTTACAAAACTCCATGAAATAATAAAATTTTTAATTTCATTTCATTTTATTATTTCAATAAACTTTTTTTGATGTAATTTGAACTATATACTAAAAAAAAAAAATGTATGAAACCATTTTTTATCAATAATAGTATTTTTACATTCAAAATTACTAAACTACTTTTGTTTATGCGTAAAAATCTGATTATCATTATTATTATTCTGACAAAATTTATGTTTACTTATTTTGGAAGCAGTTTTTGTCTAAATAATAATAATAATAATAATAATAATAATGATAATAATAATATATATGTGAGGCTGTGACCAATAAGCGTTTGTCTACTTTCAGCTTTTTTGGTTTTTCATTAAAACAAATACATTTTAAAATGTTTATGTCGCAAAATATATATATATATATATATATATATATATATATATATATTGTAAGCTTTTGAAGTTATCAAACTTTTTTTTGTATAAAATTCACCAAAACTTCTTATTTTTATTAATTATTTTATTATTTACAAAATAACATTATATAATATACAGGGTGTCCCATAAGTCCGGCATCATAGGAAAAATAATAAAAAAAGGCAAAACAAAAGCTTTTATTTACAGAACATGCTCAATATGTCCACCATTGTTTTCAATACACAAATTCAGACGTGATACCCAGTCAGCAAGCACACGGTGAATGATGTCAGGAGTAATGGTGTTACATGCCCCAATAATGCGCTGCCGCAAATGTTCAACACTCCTAATGTTCTCTGCGTATACCAGCGCTTTCAAGTGGCTCCAGAGATAAAAATCTAGTGGCGTGAGATCCGGGCTTCTAGCTGGCCATTCCACAGGCCCTCGACGTCCTATCCAATGACCAGGGAATTGTTGGTACAGGTATTCCCTTACTTGGGTGCTGTAATGTGCAGGAGCGCCGTCTTGCTGGAACCATGTTGGGAAATTTCCTTCTTCGTTCAAGACACTGGGAAATGCTTCTTCCTTGAGCATACGTAGGTAGGTGCCTCCAGTGACATGTTCATCGAAAAAGAGGGGACCTATGATGCGATCCTTCCAAATGCCACACCATACCATCACCCGAGATGCACCTTGTTCCTTTGAAGAGGTATACCAGTGAGGGTTGTTTTGAGACCAGTAGCGGGTGTTCTGTCGATTTACCTCACCATTTCCATAGAAAACAGCCTCGTCACTGAACAGAATGGTGGACGGGAAATTGGCATCCCGAGCATATTGTTCCGTAGCCCATTCACAAAATTCCATCCGCCGGTCGGGATCATCATCTTCGCTTAATTTCTGTAGGATCTGAAGTTTATATGGATGCCATTTGTGAGCCTGAAGAATGCGATGGATGCTACTTTTCGACACTCCTGTCTCGGCGGACAATCGCCGAAGAGACTTATTGGGACTTTTGTTAAAATGAGCCAGGATAGCAGTCGCTGTATCATCGTCAGTGGACCTCCTTGAAGGTCCACTGCGTGTTTTATCTTCTATGGATCCTGTTTCCTTAAACTTTGCAACAAGTCTGCTAACACAACTCTGTGTTATTGGCTCGCGGTCTGGATGCTGTCTGTTAAATTCATCAGCGTCCGATTTCGAATGAGTAGAATTATCTGGATTCGTTCTTCCTTGCTCACAGACATTATGGCCTGTAGAAAGAGAAAAATATGAATTATGGTTTGTAGAAATAGAAAAATATGAATTTCTCCTATGATGCCGGACTTATGGGACACCCTGTATATGTTTGGCTTTCGAGAACTACAGAGAGTTGACAAAAATAAATAGACACTTTCGGTTTTTTTTTCCAAACTTTTTTTTATTTGATCCTAAAAGTAAATAAATAATAATAAAAAAAAATTTTTTGAATCAATATATTTAGAAAGCTTTTCCCCTTTCCATTATGTAAAGCTGACGCACGTTTTAGCATTCCATTTTTCTTAAGAACAATCATCATTGTGTCTATTTAATTTTGTCAACGTTCTGTATTTCTTAACAATAAAGCTTTTTGTTCAAATAAACGTAATATAAATTGTATTCAACCAAAATTAAAGTAAGAAAATATATACTGTATATACACACACCGTGAATATACATTATCCACCCTTCACCTCATATAAATTGGAAACACCGTCAGATCAATACAATAGTTCTGATGCTTTCAATTCTGAATCGGTCTTGTAATAAACTAACACCTTCAGCAGATAAAGTTTTCATATATATATATATATATATATATATATATATATATATATATATATATATATATATATGAATTCTACTTCTTACGACTCCCCATCCCAAAGCCGATTCTTCCATATTTTCAATCAATATATCAGGATTGCAGCCTTAACTCTTTTTCAATTTTTAAGATAGAGAGAATGGATGGCGTTTTATACTCGATGGGGGAGCATCGTAATGCCGAAAAAGATGAGTGGTACTTGCGTTTGTCCAGGTCTTTTCTTTAAGTCAAATTTATAGTTTTTCCAATGGCAAAAACAGTGAGGAACTGCAATAAATATTGCATGAAGAAAGAAATTATATATACACATGTGTGTGTGTGTGTGTGTGTGTGTGTGCGTATATATCGATATAAACACACACCAAGGTGTGTTTGTATGTGTGTATATATATAAGCAAAGAACCTTTTCCCTGTGGTTCTCTGCTTATTAAAAACGATCACGTGTTGCTTTGTGATTTCTTTGCATATATATATATATATATATATATATACACTATGTGCGGTGGAGAGCGAAAGAGAGCAATTCGCTCCTCCACCAAGCCAGGCCTAGAGGAGGGGCCACCAGCTTGACCTTCGTGTGAGAAGAGACCAACACATGGAACTTCAATGAGGTTAATGAGGTGTATATGTATATATATATATATATATATATATATATATATATATATATATATATATATATATATATATATATATGTATATATGTATATATATACACACCTTGGTTTTACTTCCCCTGAATTGTTTATTCTGACGAAGGTCAAGCTTGTTGTTGCTCCACCTTAGACGTACAGCTTAACGTGGAATCTGTACCACGACCCACAGTGGGTGATCAGAAATTATACAACCAGGTACAACAAATCGATGAATTGGTACAGAATTTAAGTCCTATACCGATTCATCGATTTGTAGTACCTGGTATTCCATGCATTAAAACCAAGCTCACCCTCTCGTCTGTTTTTAATTTCGCAGCCATCCCCTACCTAAAAGAAAAAAATAATAGATTATAATCAACACTGAAAATTCGTATGATGCGCGACTTTGGCGCCACCCTGTATATATATATACAGGGTATGTAGGAGAATTACGACTTCTGATCGAGTTAGGACCATGGTGTAGTGGTTATCATATTGACCGGCAATCGGAAGATCCCGGGTTCGATTCCCGGGTGGTTACCTCATTTTTTCATTTGTTCGTTCTCCCTCCTCATCTTGCGCGGAATGTTCTCCTATACAAGCGTCGTTCTTTACGTTAATTATACTGCGTGTTCTTTGCAGTTAAAATGTATACATATATATATATATGAAAATTATTTCACGAAAGCAACACGTGAACAATATTTATGATGAAAATAACCACGAATGAAAAAGGAAACAGAATGATGCTCAAGCGCTTTCGTCTAATGACATCCTCAGGAACACCATTCTGTCTTTCCTTTTTCCTTCGTGGTTATTTTCATCATATATATATATATATATATATATGGTGATTCCAAAGTCCTCTCTTTCTAGGTATAGAGCTATTGCTACCAAAATGGTTTCATTTGGGAGAACAATCAAAAAAGTTTTGTATGACATAAGTTTCGATTTGATGTGATCGTGAACATGGATGAAAAACTAACAATTCGTGAGAGGTAGGTGTAAAATAGTGATTCGGCAGAACGTGCACAGTTTCCCAACTGTCGTTCAGTGACTTTTGAACTGCCATTCCTAACCAAACTGTACCCAGCAGGCCTACCATTTCTGTCAAACATTGGAAGTTCTCAGAAATGTTTCTGAGTTCGATCGTCCTCGTTGACGCTGTTCAAGTTTCGTGCGCACGACGGAAAATGTTGAGTAAACCGAGAAGGCCTTTCAGGTTTACTAGACGAAGTCGATCCGACGGAATGCACTGGAGCCCGACATAAATATCAAAAGAATGCTTAGGTATGACATCAAGCTTTTCCAGAGAGGATTCAGGTCACTCAGAAATTAAGAGCTGGGAACCACGATGCATGATTTTATGTGTCAGACTCATCATTACTTCGAAAATGACGCAGCACTTCTGGACAAAATCTGGTTCAGTGATGAGGCTGCCATTTCATCTCTCAGGCCGCTTCAACTGCAGAGTCTGAGAAAAGGAAGTTTAGGAAACGTTCTTCCTGCCAATCCTGCACATGATTGCAAATGCTAAAGAAGCAACTTTTCAGCAAGATGAAGCTTCTCCACACTATGCAACTCCAGTCCATGAGTTTCTCAACCACATTTTTTCCAGTCGATGAATTGTACGACGAGGCACTATGTGCTGAGCGTCTCATTCACCTGATCTCATGCCTTGGACTTCTTTCTCTGGGGCTTCGTGAAAACAAATGTACACGCAACTAAATCTGAAGCTCTTCAGAACCTTGAAGAAAGGATTCTCCAACACCACCAGTGAAACTGATAACAGGATTTTCTTGAGTGATATATGATGAGTCTGTTAGGAGTTAGTTCAAATGCGTTGAAATTTGGGGGAACCAGGTTAAAATTTATCGTTAAAATAAACGAGTATATTTAGGTTACTTTTTTGAATCAAGAAAATCTCTCTCTCTCTCTCTCTCTCTCTCTCTCTCTCTCTCTCTCTCTCTCTCTCTCTCTCTCTCTCTAAAAATGCACCGCACATTTTGTATGTGCAAAATTTATCCCCCACCAGCGTAGCAAACTGAATTTAACTTACCAATGAATGACAAAAATCATTTATATACAGGTATACCTCGCTAAGCACTCAGGATGCGTTCCTAAAAAAGTGAGCGCTAAGCGAATCAGCGCTAAACGGCATCATTATACCATTATATACATTGAGATGCGTCCCCCGATAGCGCTATTTCCGGAGTATGAGCGCTACAGCGGGGTATCAGTAATAGCGCTAATAATAATCGCGTAATTTACACATGAAAATAATAATTATTTATTATTAACATAAAAATATTAACAAAAACATAAAATAACACTCACTAGTACATTCTCTCGGAGCTTGCGTAATGTTGATCACCGACTGCCGTCGCACCTACTACGTTCCGACCCCTTACGTGGCAACGGTGGGAGGCGAGGTGGGATGAGCTACTTATGGGGAGAGCTAACGGGAGCTGGATCGTCGAACCCCTCAAAGATGGACCTGGCTCTGACTCTTCCTCCTACGAAGATGAAGATTTCTTCTTGAAGAAGGCCTCAAGTGTTAACTGCATTGCCTTCTTTTTCTTCTCTCGAAGGATTTCTTGATAGCGGGAGATGGCATCAAAGCACTGCTGCGTTCTCAGTCCGGATCATGCTCTGAGAAAAACTCCAATCCCTCAGTGATCTTAGCTATGCCCTCAAACAGAATTTTGCTGGTGAGGTTTCTCTCGGGTGGAACCTCTTCCGTAGCAGTGTCTTCGGCCTCTTCTGTAGCTGTGTTGGTCTAGTTTCTGCAGAGCTTCGTTCGTTAAACTTTTGAAGCGCTGGATGTGTAACAGTGTTAGTGACGCTGCCTAAGGTAAAATAGCGTCACAGGTTGTGGCCAAGGAACGCGGCTGATGTAGGAGTCGAGCAGTGTTGTGAGAGATGCTAAGCTGTTAAGTATTGCTGTAATACAGACACGTTTCTCTTATAGTGTAGTGTTTAAAACAACCTATCGTTACAGCACTAAACGGGGTTGCGCTGAGCGGGGTGTACCTATATATATATATATATATATATATATATATACACACACACACACACACACACACACAGGGTGTTCTAAAATTACCTAGTGAACTTTTATATGTCTGGCGATCAGTAGTAGGACGTTGTGAACAATGTGTTCAAGTTAAACGAAGACACTTTGAACATCTAAAATAAACAATTTTTGTTGCTGTATTTGAAATAAAATTGTTAAATATCGCATAATTTTTGTTAAGATATCGCGCTTATATAAAAGTTTACAAAGTAATTTTAGAACACCCTCCATATATACGAGTATATAGTGTGCCCAGAAGTCCTGCCCCAAAGGCTTATATCATGGTGTATATTATCAGGCAGGACTTTTTGGACACCCTGTATACAGGGTTAACAAAAGTAAATAGACACTGGGTTTTACCATAGTGTTTTTTCCCATAGATTCGAAGTGCAATGTTCACTTTTTTGCATACAAATTTAATAATTTAATTAAAATTTTTAGTCACACTCAAGTAACTTCCTTGGATGGATGAAATTGAGAGAGAGAGAGAGAGAGAGAGAGAGAGAGAGAGAGAGAGAGAGAGAGAGAGAGAGAGAACCCATTTCTTTGTAGAAATAAAAATAAAAACAAAGTAAAATAAACCCTCTGCTTCGTTTCTTTGAAGCTGATGAAGGTAGTTTTATTATCGAAAGCTCCCTCCACGCCCCCGGAACCGTGTTTACTTTTTATAACAAGCAGTTTGAATAGTTTTCGATTAATTTTAATGTTATTTTTATTACTGATTGGGTATGTTCGCCAACACACACACACACACACACACACATATATGTGTGTGTGTGTGTGTGTGTGTGTGTGTGTGTGTGTGTGTGTATATATATATATATATATATATATATATATGAAAAAAAGCGTATCAGAATAAATTGAACTTACACATGAATGACAGAAATCATTAAAATTATTGCAAGAATGACAAAATTTAAAAGGAAAGGAAATTGAAATCTCTCATCGTTTATAATATATATATATATATATATATATATATATATATATATATATACGAGCTTTCAAGGTGAATTCCCCCGTTTTTATGTACCATGTCCGTAAAAGTTATTAAATTTGGGAATAATTAACACATGAAATAAACCTTTCGTTAACCTGCGGATAATCATTAAAACAAACAAACAATGAAGAATATAGAAAGGGTTCATATAAAATTCTAATGAAGAAAAGTGAGGAAATATCCTCGCATTACAGTATTTATTCCTCAAGAAGATGAGCATTTATTCTGCAACTGCTCACGTCAATGTTCATAGATTCTGTTTCTGTCAAATGTACGACTATCCAGTTTCCCGATTATAGCTTCTATTTATGCGCTAGCAGATTTAATAAACCTGCTGATGAGTCTATATATAAAGTTGCGTATTATACTTGTACAGTTTAGTATATTTATTAGCGAGAAACATCAGACTAATACTAGTATACTGTAGATGGTACTGTTAGTGTATATACAGCTCGGAATATTCAATATGTCATATACAGTTTTTGCGTGTTATACAGCCTTTAGTTCCACTTAAACGAGGTATACGAAGATCGAGAATCAAAGTACGTGTTTTGATAAAGGCTCGCAACAAGTAAGAAGACTGATTCAAGGGGAAACGCTCTCCCCGATATTGATTTCCTCAGAACGGGAAATAATTGATGAACTATCCGAACTGCGAGGAAATTCAGCCTGACTCGTGAAAATTAACAGGAGCCACCGGTCGGGTCTGGTTTTAGAACACTGGAAGTTCTCAGATGATACCCCATTGGTAGAGACGGGAAGCTGAATGGGAGCTCTAGGAAGTCAAAACCTACAAATAAACATTCAGTTTCAGGAATACTACTTAGCTTCAGTAAAATTTCAGTTTTAAAAATTGTAGCAAAGCCTCGTGAAAAAAAAAATCACGCGTGTTGTAAACTGCCGTCGCAATTCTTACATTAGGGAGTGCTGGACAGCTGGAGGGGAGGTGCCTCTAGATCAGCACTAAATTACCCAAGTAATTTCAGTATGATAGATTCAGTATAAAATAATCTGTGAAATTTCTTTAAGAAAACAATAAATAAATAAAAGGGAGGAAAACCCGTTACATGATGTACACTTTCGGGGAATTCTTATGCGAAGTGTGCTGAACAGCTTGGGGTGCCTCTGAATTTGTTCTCCTTTATCTAAGTAATTCTATTGATGCGGAGGCTGGCAATATAACTAATTAATTTTAAAAAGTCAGTCTCTCAGCATGCGGGCCTTTGGCATTCATTGAAGAAATGATGCAACGATGAAAGGATGACTTCTTGTATATAATAAATAAAAGAAAATCCTTTAAAGAATATGCATGGTATAAATTAGATTAAGTAGTGTACCGTTAAATGCTATCCTTTATTTGCATTGTCTTCTAATGCCCAGTTGGGTACGCGAGATAAGTGTACCCATTGCTATTATTTTTATTACACTTTTCCTACTTTCCCATTAATCTTCTTTCACAGCTATTTTCTGTTAGCATTGGTTGGCGGAGAAGAGGGAACCTTGTCTGTTCTATACTTTACTACTATTGTTCTTGTGTGCAAGCTTTACACCTTTATAAGTGTAAGTATGGTACCGTATGAGAGTCTTCAATATTCCTTATTTTCATTTGCTTTTCTTTCCTTTTTCTCTCTTTCTCCTTTCTACCTCTCTTTTGGGTTAGCTTAGAGTGAATTTTAGGGCCTCTCTCTCTCTCTCTCTCTCTGACACGTGGAACAGTTTACCTTCAGAAGTTGTGAACAGTTCCTCTGTGGATCATTTCAAGAAAAGGTTAGACCAAATCTTGCGCACTATTTGAGTGTGTAGAAAATTTTCCCTGGCACCCGTTGCCATTGGTACCTCCTCGGTATTGGCCGCAAGGCCTTTTGAGGTACTTCTTTTCCTTGTAACTCTCTCTCTCTCTCTCTTCTTTCGCGATTATTTATGTATTGTATATTCGCCTTTTCAAGTTTGCATTCGAAATTTTAATTAAAAATATGAATGTTTCACTTTATTTTTAAAGAATTTGTTTGATGCTTTTTCTTTTATTTACATGAAACGAGAATTGCAAATGAAATTTCCACTTTCATTTGTTGATCCTTGTTCAAGTCGTTGGGTAAAAGCAGCTTACGAAACCTCAGTACCTCATATATGGTGGATACTAGGTCTGTGCGATTAATCGAAAATGTCGATTTGGGTCGATTCAGTAAAAGAATCGAAACCCGACCCGACTTAGAGCTAAAAAAATTTCGATTCTTCGATTCGCTAACTGTAAACTGTCGAGACGATAAACTGGCACTACCCCAAAACCATGGAATGTCGAAACCGTGGAATAACAATTGAAAAAATAAATAATATATATATATATCAGTGGCGACTCGTGACATTTTTGTTCAGGCATGCAATGTTATGGAATGGAAGAAAAACATCCGCCTAACCCTCTTGCCCAAACTTTGCATATTGTTTACATAGAACTTAGCAAGTTAAAGGTGTTTTACAAACTTTTGGGGACCTCTTTGAAGGAAAGTTCATTTAATGTTAGGCTTAAATATGCGAACAAAAATTAGACATATTTATATATAGTAGTTACCGAATTGATCTAAAGAAAAAGATACAATTTAAAATTTACCTTAAATAATTGTGAAGCATTATTTGAATTGAAATTCTGCTCTCCTAGTTTTCCTGCAAAATTCTTCGATGACCAAATTGTAAAAGTACTCTCGATTCTCCATAAGCTTCTTGAGGAAATTTTTTTCAATTGAAATTAAGGCAAGATTAGATAGCCTTTCTTCACTTTGGGAACTCCGTAAATAACTTTTAATTCTTTTAAGCGCAGAAAATGATCGCTCAACACTTGCTGTCGATATTGGTATAGTTAGAATCAAATTCGTCAATTTATATATTTCCTTAAGACCTTTGTGCATTTCGCTTTCCAGTAGATATTTTAGGAGCTCAGCAACATTCTTTTTGGCAAAAGATTTGTGCGAATATAAAACACACAATTCAGAACGGAGACGAGGAAACTCAAAAAATGAATTGTAGCTTCTTTTCAAAGATTCAAAAGCTCTCTCTGGGAAAGTAACATCATAGAACTCAAATTTTTTTGCAATCTAAAAGCTCAATGAATTCCAATTTTTCCATTGAACTGAAACGCTCTTTCATTTGAAGAAGTATATTATCGAATATTTCATGAAATAGTTGACTTACTTCTCTTGTGGAGAAATACTCTGTTTCCTTTTACATACAGGTTCACCACATCTTTCTGTTATCAAGTCCCACATATCTGCAAATTTTGTATCCCTTATTTGTTTGATTTTTTTCATAGTGCTTTCAACGGTGATTGAGCTATACACAATATCCATAGATTTTGTTTGCAGCACATTAAATAGATATTCAGTAAAAGGAAAAATTGAAGAAAATACTTCTAATAAAAATTAAAATCGAAAGTATCGATACCAGCAAGCAATCAGCGTGCACTATTTTTTGTTTTTCATCAAATTTCTTTGGGTTTTCAAGAATGCTTTTTAAAAGATCTATTATATCTTCTTTATTTTCCTTAACTCTTTCAACTAGACGAGATGAATAGTTCCACCGCGTTGGAGCCAGTTTAGGGAAACGCTTTCCAACAACTTTGTCAAGCATTGAAGTTCGCTTAGTTGAACTGCTGAAAAATGATGACAAACTTCCTAATACTGAAAAAAATTATTACATTCGGAAATTTCAGCGACAGCTTGGGATAAAACAAGTTAAGTTTATGGGCGTAGCAATGAAGAAAAATAGCCTCTGGTACAGTTTCTCTAATCTTTGTTTGTACTCCATTAAGATCGCTCCCCATAACAGCAGCACCGTCGTAGGTTTGAGAAACTAATTTTTCAAACAGCCCAGTTCACCTAGTTGCCTTATAGATAAATCAGAAATCGCTCCTGCACTTCTATCATTGCTGACGTCATTGAATTTTATAAATCGTTCACAAATCTCTCCATGTTTATTAACATAACGAACAACAGTAGAGAGTTGAGAAAAACAGCTGACATCAGATGTTTCATCTAATAAAATCGCCACATACATGCAGTCGATAAGCTCACGTTTTATTTGTTCTAACATAACTGCACTAATAGATTGAATTATGTCATTCTGAATAGCAGATGATGTTCCCTTAAAAACAGTCGCAGTTTTTAAATGGTTTTGAAGCTTTTCATCGAATTCTCCCATACAAAATACCAATTCAATATAGTTACCCCTATTGTCAGTGTTTTCTTCTTCATTGTGACCGCGAAATGCTAATCTTGCATACCTAAAAAACATGTTATCCTAATCAAACGTTTCAAAATTTCTCGATTCTTATTAACTTCTTCGTTATGTCTGGAAATGGCAACTGATTTCTGCTTGTCGAGTATTAAATCAATTCTTTCTGACTTTCCAAATGTTTTAAGATCAACAAATGCATTTATGTGAGCAAGAGATTTTCATGGCGAGAAATTGCAGTATGTAAATTGTTTAAATCGTCGTATCCACGACTAACAGAATTCCACAGAGTTATCTCTTGAAAATAGGAAACACGACCAACAGTACAATTTGTTATTTGAAATATTTCCACATAACCAGGGAACATCATCATACAGCTTAGGATTAAATTTCCTAGTGAAGCCTTTATTTTCTTTGCTTAAATTCAAATGTGGAATCGGTCTGCCATTATTCAATATGCGCTTTTTCTCATCAAAGAGAGTGAGTAAAATCTTCTAGTCTTCAATTGATTAAACACATCGTCAGTCATTATGGGCACTACAATGCTATAATTTATTTAACTGATTATCCAAAATAACTAAAGCACAAAAGGGAACACCGAACACAAGTGGGTGCTTGCGGCTGTGGTACTGGAAAGAAGCCTTGTCAGAATTGCCAGATGTTACTTTTTGGTGAATGCACCTATAAAACTGCATGCATGCCGTATTATTTTCATTAATTAAAAAAAATCGGAACAAAAAGCTTTTTAATTATTTTAGTAAAAATATTAAGTAAATTTTCTAAGCATATTTTAAAACATATTGCCTTTTGAATTTAGCTATGAGGCTCAAAAAAAAATCTTATGGATAGTGAGAAGTCTCCTTAAAAAATTGCCCAAGGCAAGGCGGTGTAACAAAATCATGTCTTATTTCACTAGACAATTAAGAACATTTTTCTGTACCCAGACTGAATTAGTGAATGCTTTAGCTACAAGTATTTCGATCTGTGTACAGAAAAATGTTCTTAATTGTCTAATGAAATAAGACATAATTTTGTTTACACCGCCCAATAGCCAGTACATGCGTGATTGAAGCCTTAGCCTATTTTTAGTTTCTGAAAATTATTTTTGTCAATTATAATCCTTACTTAGATCTGAAAAGAGAACATATTTAACGCATGCATTGCATGCGTTGCATTCTTAAGAATCGCCACTGATATATATATATATCATTCAACTGCAAAGAACACGCAGTATAAATAACGTAAAGAACGACGCTTGTATAGGAGATATTTCGCGCAAGACGAGAGAGAGAAAACGGAACAAATGAAAAAATGAAGTACCACCTGGAATCGAACCCGGGATCTTCCGATTGCCGGTCAGACGCGATACCATTACACCATGGACTCCACCCTTGGTTTCTGCGAGTATGTAGAAGAATTACGGCATTTGGAAGGGTGGAGTCCATGGTGTAATGGTATCGCGTCTGACCGGCAATCGGAAGATCCCGGTTCGATTCCCAGGTGGTACTTCATTTTTTCATTTGTTCCGTTTCTCTCTCTCGTCTTGCGCGAATATCTCCTATACAAGCGTCGTTCTTTACGTTATATATATAATATATATATATATATATATATTATTTATTATATATATATAATAATATAATAACGTTATAAAATAGTTGGCTATTTGAGAGATTACGCTTTTATAAAGATCTGAGTGCGCTCAATGCGCATGGTCAGCTTTTGATTTTGTGATGTCACAGAATCACGTGCGCGCGCCTTGCTGTGTGACAAGTTTGAACCAGTTCTTTGGGTTCAGTTGTTTATTACGCTTTTCAGTATGTTGTTGCTGGTGCATGTATGTTGTTCTGTTGGTGCTGGCGCATGTAAATTGTAAAGTATAGGTGAGTGCAGTGCACAGTCGCAGTCGAATCGAAAACAAGTGGCCAAATCGAATCGAAATAAAAATATCCGAATCGCACACCCTTAGTGGATACGTACAGTACACATATTGGGTTTGCAAAAGAAGGATTTATCACTATGACTTATAATAAAATTGTTACATAAATGGGTAAACATAAGATAGTATTAATAGTTAGGGGATAAATTCACGTAGGTCTTAGATGAATTTAGAAAAACAAGTACGTGACTTTTGGCACGAAGCCAGGAGAACAGGTTCGTACGTGTTAATGGAACAAATATTGTTTAACCAATATGGAATAGGAGTTGCAGTCACGTAATGCCCCGCCTCCCGTTTCGTTCAATCCTATACTCATAAACAGTTTTAGTTTTTAAATAGTACTTGACATAGGTATATAATTAAATAATTTATTATTGCCAGATAGGTAAGTTAGTTAAATAATATAAAGCAGTCAGGAATTTGTTAAACTTATAATATAATGTCATAAAATTGTTTGTAAGTTCTAGGATCAGATAGAAAAGGGACAAAAGATTGTTTCCCCAATGCGAGATGAAAATCTGAAGTGCAGAAGGGAAAAAGAGAGCGCCTCGCAGGTGGAATTCATTCAGTCAGTGGAGAACAGCTTGTCACAGAGATCAGGTTGTACATAGTCCATCAGAAGATTGCATTTTCCCTCCCATGTCATTTTCATTTTAATATTTCTACTCGTGCCCGTGGGAAATGGGGCCCACTCTTAAGATGAACTTGAGACAGTAAATTCAATTCAGTTCTCCCTTAGAGCCTTTGTGGGAGAATCTTTCCCTTCAGGTCCTAGACCTATTCTCTTCTCGCGCTAGGCCATATTATTAATTTCCCTAGGCCTATTTGAATTCCGATCGACTTATTCCCATTTATTAATTATGTAACGTAAGAAATCTAATTTATTATGTGAAACATAAGGTTAAATACTAAAACTTTGTTGCGTTTTATAGTTTTATAATAACAGTAGAAGTCAATTGTTTAAAATTCTTAACGGAGATACGCTCATTAATTGCACTGGTCAACAACAATTTTGTCACAAGGGTTTTGATGGGTGTTCTAAGTGTACTTTTTCATGCTGATTCTAAATATGAAATCAGATTTTTTCTATCAGGCTTAGTTTACTTGTGACGCTATGTTAATTTTTCCTCATTTAGCATGATCACCGGATAAAAAAATAATAACATATTATATATAATTAAGTATATAACAATATTATAATATGAAACATTATAAAAATAATAAATATATAATATATTGTATTAATTAATATAACTATAAAAAAATATATTAATATTAATATATAATGTTGTATTAATTTTTCTGTAAAATTAGTACAATTTATTCCTTTGGGAGAAAGTTCTGATAATGCTGGCAGGATAAATTTGGTCGGAGCAGCAGACTGTGCAGGTTGAAACATGTTTGTACCTGTTCAGACATGAGCCTAGTTTATGTGTGTAGAGCAGCTCCAAGTCAGTCTGCTTGTAAATGTCACAGTGTTAACAGCTAGTGTCTGTTGCTTCTTGTTAATTTTACACCAGTGTTGTATTCATATAGATGTTTTGTAATGCCGCGAACTGTCTGAATCATCCTAATTCATTTTGTTATGTATGTGGTGATCTAACTTTAAATCCCAGAAACGTAACTTTACACCATTAGTAAAAAAATGCTATGAACTTTATTTCGGATGTAAAGTAGGCGATCAGGACAAGAGTTGGGCCCCTCACATTTGTTGTGTGACATGTGTAAGACTACTTAAGGATGGCTAAACGGTTCACGTCACATGCCATTTGCTATTCCAATGATTGGAGGGAACCCAAAGATCACACAACAGACTGCTATTTCTGCCTGGTAAATACAAAGGGGATCACTTCAAAAACAAAGAGCCTTATGAAATACCCTAATCTACCGTCTGCAATGAGACCAGTTCCCACAGTACTCAACTTCCAGTACCAAATCCTCCTGAACATGTAAGTTTAAGTGATGAGGAATCAAACGTAGCTGTAGCATATCACGAGGAAAAAGATGAAGACATTTCTGATCCAACATTCCAGGCTACCTGTTCCTCCACTGAACCACATTTACTGTCACAAGGAGATCTAAATGACCTAGTTCGTGATTTGAAATTATCTAAGAAGCAGGCTGAACTTTTAGGTTCAAGATTAAAGGGTTGGAATCTACTGCAACGTGACACTAAAGTTTGTTTTTTCCGCAGCCGCCATGATGAATTCAAAGAATGGTTCCCATGAAGATGGACTTGTGTTTTGTAAAGATGTTAATTCAGTCATGGGGGCTCTTGGTCATGAACATAACGTGGATGAGTGGCGATTGTTCATTGACTCCTCAAAAGTCAGCTTGAAAGCAGTCCTTCTTCACAACGGAAATAAATTTCCTTCTGTACCTATTGCACATGCTGCAAACATGAAAGAGTCATACGACAACATGAAGTTGCTTTTAGAAAGTTTCAGTATCAGAAATATAAGTGGAATATCTGTGGAGATCTGAAGGTCATTGCACTTTTGCTAGGGTTGCAGCTAGGTTACACCAAGTACTGTTGTTTTTTATGTGAGTGGGACAGTAGGGACAAGCAAAACCACTACGTTAAGAAGGATTGGCCAAAACGCACCTCACTTGTTCCAGGCAAGAAAAATGTTGTGAATAGTTCACTTGTTGACCCTGAGAAAGTGTACCTTCCTCCTTTGCATATCAAGCTTGGACTTATGAAAAACTTTGTTAAAGCGATGGATAAAGCGCAAACAGGATTCACATACTTGAGAAATAAGTTTCCCCGGATCAGTGATGCAAGATTAAAGAAGGCATTTTTGTAGGCCCTCAGATCAGAGAATTGTTAAGAGATGAGAGATTTGAAGGAGAGTTGAATGAAGTTGAGAAAGCTGCGTGGCAGAGTTTCAAAAGTGTCTGCACAAATTTTTTGGGAAATCACAAGGCCGAAAACTATCCTGAAATAGTAGGAGATCTTCTTAAGTCTTACCAAGCAATGGGGTGCAATATGTCATTAAAGGTTCATTTCTTGGACTCTCACTTGGACTTTTTTCCGGAAAACCTGGGTGCGGTAAGCGACGAACATGGTGAGCGTTTTCATCAGGATATTTCTGCCATGGAAAACCGTTACCTAGGCAAATGGAGCCCCAGTATGCTGGCTGACTATTGCTGGACTCTTAAGAGAGACATGCCTGAGGCAAAGCACAGCAGAAAATCAAAACAAGCTACTTTTTAAACTACAGGTATGTCTTTTCGATCATATTTTAATAAGTATGTAACTATATGGGTTTTTAAAAATTAAATTGCATGTCACACAAAAACCAGGCCTGATAGAGAAATTTTACAAACTTATTTGGATTCAGCACAGAAAATACTATAAGAATAAGGTATTTTCATTCTTGGGACACGAAAAAAAAATTTTTTTTGTTGCCCAGTGTTATCATTAATATAAAGTAAAGGTAAAAAAAAGTTTTACTTAACTCGAATTTTAAAACTGAATTGAAATAAATCTTCGTGTCCGCGCTACCAGACGTGTATATAATATCGACACACCCAACCACAAACGGTACAATGGACAAGTCACCGGAACAGTCACCACAGATCGATTACCTTTCGGGGGGGGGGGGGGGTCACACCGGGAAAGGACGTGACCCCGGGAGAAACCCCGCACCCTTCACACAAGAAAAGTACTTGGTTGCAACAATCGCATATATTTAACTCTTTGACAAGAAATTCAAATATTTATTTAACTCAACCATATGATATCGTAAGTATACTTATTTTTGTGATGATTAGTGCAATCACTTCATAGTTACATTAACGATTTTGATTGGTTATCAAAGAATAAACCATGTAGTTTGGTTGTGGTAGTCAAGTATGTTTTTTCTCCTGTGTAATGAAAATCATTTGAAGTTTTTTACATTCAAATATTTTCTTAGGCGTGCCCATTTTTTTTTTTTTATGCAGGGAAAAGGGGTCAAGGGCAAGTACCCGCAAAAATGCACCCCACTATATAAGAAGGAGCGAGCTGAAATCAAGGTCACCGAGGCTTACGATGCCATTTTTATTTAATTTTATTTTGAAAAGATTGTGTAGTGTGTAAAATGCGTGTATGTGTAGTTAAGAATAGAGGAAGAAGTGTGTCTGAGAGCATGCTGGACTGATCACATGGTAGATGAGACACCGAAAAAGTTCAGCTAAAGAGGACAGTGACAGGAGAAATGGAAGTTCCAACACTCCCTGTCTCCTGCCTAACGTCCCCGTGGAGTACTTCCCTGGTCGAATGGTGTCTACGATGTCTTCCATATTTTTGCACATTTGGTACCATATCAGTCAAAAGCCTTCTCCAAAAGGTTAATTCATTATATTACCCAAGCATGGAGTTTCCCAGTCCAACCATGGAGTGTCCCAATCTAAGCATGGAGTGTCCCTACCCAATGTGAAGAGAGAGGAATCCACTGTTTGTAATTCGGAAGGGGGGTTCTTATTTTTATCAGTGAATGCCCTTAAATAACCCACTTCAATGACCCTTCGTGCATGGATGAAGGGCGTTAACTCTAACAACCAACCATGAACGCGCAAACGCGTCCTCAAAACCAAAAAATCAGCAATGGAAAATTCTTTGTCATCCATATTTAATTTTGTTCTTGATTTTAAATTCTAGAAAATATTACAAAAAAATACCTGTTGCTTCATCTGTCTTTAAGGATAAAAATTATCTGGTCTTTGAATAACATTATACGAATATGTAACATTTATTTATAAACATGCAACAACATGTCAAGGTCGAAGCATAAGAAAATATTATCGAAAAATATTTCTGGTAATATCCATTATATTTAATGGTCTGTTCCGCGTTTATAATAACATTGCATAGCTCAGAGAACATGTCAAAAAAATATCCTCTCTCTCTCTCTCTCTCTCTCTCTCTCTCTCTCTCTCTTCTCTCTCTCTCTCTCTCTCTCCTCTCTCTCTCTCTCTCTCTCTCTCTCTCCTCTCATGCACATTGGCCAATATGCCAATCCCAAGTCGGACTACTCAATGTTGGGGAGTAATATCGAGGCGACTGATTTGGAAAAGGACTTGGGTGTGCTAATTAGCAGCGACCTTAAGTTTACCAAACAGTGCGTAGAGGTTGAAAAGAAAGCCCAGAAGCTGTTAGGTTATATCAAGAGGCAATTTCAGTTTCGGAACAAGGAGATTGTGCTCTCTCTGTACAATTCCCTGGTTCGGCCGCACCTGGAATATGCTGTGCAGTTCTGGTCGCCCACCCTCAGGAAAGATATTGAGAGGCTGGAGCGAGTGCAGGCGAGGGGCACAAAGTTAATCCCTTCCGTTAGGCATATGGGCTACAATCGACGGTTACGCACCCTGAACTTGTTTTCGCTGGAAACTCGGAGGCTGCGCGGTCAACTGAGCGAGGTTTTCAAGCTCTTACGCGGGTTCAACGATGTCGATTTTAGAAGCATGTTTAGTTTAAATCAGTGATGCACAAACCCTGGCCCGCGGGCCAAATGTGCCCCCCACGGGTCTTTTCAGTGGCCCCACGGGTCTTTTCAATTCAATGAAAAAGTTAGAATATAAAAGTGACCCAATTTATGACTTAGATGGAAAGTAAGTAGGCTAATACATTTAGTTATTTTCTTCGCTTGGCCCTCACATCAAAAAAGTTTGTGCACCACTGGTTTAAATGATAACCCAACTCGTAACAATGGTTGGAAGTTGGATTTGAAACGGTTTAGGACTAGTGTGTGTGGGAATTACTTTACGTATAAGATCTGTGACACGTGGAACAGGTTACCTTCAGAAGTTGTGAACAGTTCCTCTGTGGATCAGTTCAAGAAAAGGTTAGACCAAATCTTGCACACTATTTGAGTGTGTACAAAATTTTCCCTGGCACCCGTTGCCATTGGTACCTCCTCGGTATGGGTAGCAAGGCCTTTTGAGGTACTTCTTTTCCTTGTAACTCCTTGTAACTCTCTCTCTCTCTTCTCTCTCTCTCATAAATCGTTCAGTTCAGACGTGCTACTCCGCTCTTATACAGAGATTTATACTGCCTGTATTTTTTAATTATTATATAGCAATATTTAAATTATATCGCTTGAATGTTTTTGGTTCTATCTTTGTAAATAAATATATATACTTTTACCTTCTCATCTTTCAATAAACATACAGTATATACTACCCACAGCTTATTTTAATTAAGTATTTAAAAACTGCAAATATCCCTGCTTCTCCCGCAATTTTTCCTTTACTCGTGACATGTACCATAAGTCAGGATGAAATAAACCTGGCAGTTGAAACTGAACAAAAAATAATTTTTTAAATAAAATAGGCTGCAATTATTTTCAGAACTTGGTTGATTGGTCCGTTTAAGGACCTTCGTCAAACAGAGGACGCTGAGACAGGCGATAACGCCATCAACCAGGAAAAATAAGTCCCTTTTAAATGGAGAACCGGGGGCGAGGCAAATAACTTACGTTTTTTCACTGCATCAATCCCTATTTATTAGGCTGGCTTGGAACAGCTGTTGACTGAGATTTTCAAAAATGAAACAACAAAAGATCTGATACTTTTTTGTTTTTGTTTTAATCTGAAAATACTGTAATTTTGGCCTATTTTACTTTCTTTAAAGAAATACATTTGTCCAAAATCCACTTCGCTCCACCATATGCGTTATGTCCCATGGTACAGATCTCACGTAAAGCTGTAAGTCCCGTCCGTCACGCGACCTTTGCTGTTAGGTAATAGGTTAAAGAACCCCCAAAACAAGTATAAAACTACGTGGCTGAAACAGCTGAATGAATAGTTCTTGCAAGTTCGGTAATTTAATATCATTCACTGATGCTCTGTTTCAGTGAAAATTATTTTTATTTCTTGTTCAAAAAGTGTTAAAGTTAATTTTAAGTTATTTTAAAATTAAAGTGACAACATGATTTTAAAATTATTTTAAAATTAAAGTGACATGATTTTAAAATTATTTTAAAATTAAAGTGACAACGTGATTTTAAAATTAAAGTGACAACATGATTTTAAAATTATTTTAAAATTAAAGTGACAACTGATTTTAAAATTATTTTAAAATTAAAGTGACATGATTTTAAAATTATTTTAAAATTAAAGTGACAACGTGATTTTAAAATTAAAGTGACAACATGATTTTAAAATTATTTTAAAATTAAAGTGACAACGTGATTTTAAAATTATTTTAAAATTAAAGTGACAACGTGATTTTAAAATTAAAGTGACAACATGATTTTAAAATTATTTTAAAATTAAAGTGACAACGTGATTTTAAAATTATTTTAAAATTAAAGTGACAACGTGATTTTAAAATTACTTTAAAATTAGTTAAAAATTAATTTGCAACAAAGTTTCTGAATTAGGAAGTAGTACTTTAAACAAATCAAGAAAAGATATCCTCTTCCGGGTCTTCTCTGAAATTATGAAAGTAAAACTAATGAAAACTTAACATCACTAAATGTTAATAAAGTTACCTGGTACTAAAGAAGTAATTTTAATGAAATTAAAACTAAGAATGAAAGAAAGAATGATAATGGCTTCAAAAGTAGAAAAAAATAACCAAATTTAGGTTCAATTTACAATACTTTCTTTAGTACTCACGAAATATTGGAACTAAACTACAGTATATTGTTCGATTCCTGTATTGTAAGGCAAATTAACAATGATTTTTATAGGAGAAAACCGCATACAATGTCCTTGCCTCTCCCAGCTGCTTTGTATTGGGAGCCAACATTGAAATAAATCATGCAGGAAGTATGTAATTTAACTCTGAAGACCAATAACCGTGCTCTTAATTTCACAAGCGAAAGGAAACAGCTGTATTACGCGGTGATACAAAAAAGTGTTCCCAAAACTAATATGCAGGAAAATGTTTTTGGGAACACCTTTTTGGACCACCCTGTTTAGAGGGCCCTGGAATTAAACGCAAATTAGAGAAATTTAATTAGAGCTCTGAAAATAGTGAAAGAATGTTTTTATTTGTAGACTAGACTTTTAAGCGGAGAAATAACAATAATACTTGGGAGTTTTTAACATCCATCGTAACATCTAACGTCATATGACATTAGGGACCTATAACTTTCAGTGGGGCCCGACCCACTACCCAACCATGAGAGACTCAGAATAGAAGACCGTAATCATTGAAATATGAAGCCTGAGCCAGGACTCGATCCCAGGACCTTTTAATTTAAGAGTCCGGCGCTGTACCAAGAAGTTCACTGGCGGGTAAGAGGATATCTTCAGTACTAGATTGGAAACATTCCAGAAGGAGTAGAATTTGTAAATGTTTAGCTGGATTTGGATACATCTGCTTTATTTACTGAAAGTGGCATTCATTTAAATAAATTTGGAAGTGCGAGGCTTCTTGACGAAAAACTGAACATAATATATGTTCACTCTCAACAGTGTAGAAATTTAATTTCTTACACTGCAGGAACGAGTTGTGCAAACGGAGAATTTTAACAAATACAGAGAAACGCAGATAACTTAAAAATGCTGCATTTGAACGCACTTGTAGGTATGCGAAATATGTTTAATGAATTTAGAGATGCTATCTACGACGAAAATCTTTATATTGTAGTTATAAGAAAAGCTTAGGGTACTTGTAAGTTATCTCCCCCCCCCCCCCCCACCAGTTTTTGACAGAATATTTTCGTTAAAACTAACGAAAATTCACGACTTAACCTAACCAATTATCAGGGCGTACAGTTGATCTATTATTAATTATAACATTGTTTGTTTCTGAATAGTATTTACTATTTACTAATAGATCAACTGTACGCCCTTGATAATTGGTTAGGTTAAGTCGTGATATTTTCGTTAGTTTTAACAAAAATATTCTGTCAAATTGGTGGGTGGGGGGGGGAGATAACCACAAGTACCAAGCTTAGGTTAAAACCACAGATGGATATATAGTATTTGTATAGGTGAATATCGTATTGAAATATGTACAGGGTGTCCGAGAATTATCTGTACAATTTTTGGCTATTAAAAGTCAACCATGAAGTGTAGAAATTCCAGTGTTGTCCCATTTTACAGAGAATCTCATTAAGTTTTTTCTGATACCACGTTTTTGACAAGTTTTTTAGAAATGTACGCGGGTGACAGACATTGATGATTTAAAGCAAGAATCACAGCTGCTATTGACGAATTGATGTGGATATGCTGCAGCGTACATGGCAACATTTGGAGTATCTTTGGATGTTTTGCGAATCACTAATGGTGCACATATCGAATGTTTGTAACAACGTTACTTTAATAAAAGAAACTTTTGAAAATACAGATTCTAAATAATCTTGTTTAAGAATTTTACGTGTGTTATCAAGAATTTATTAAAAGATGAAATTGTACAGATAATGTTCGGACACACTGGAATTTCTAAAAAACTTGTCAAAACTTGGTATCAGAAAAAACTTAATGAGATTCTCTGTAAAATGGGACAACACTGGAATTTCTACACTTCATGGTTGACTTTTAATAACAGCCAAAAATTGTACAGATAATTCTCGGACACCCTGTATATATATATAAATAGAATATGAAGAAAATGGTGAAATTGTTCTTTTGGGAGCTATTGAAGAATAGGGACCCCAGCCTTCTTTAGTTAGGCTTATAAGGCTAACTAACGAAACTATCACGACCTAACCTAACCAATCGTTAGGTTAACTGTACGTCCTTGACGACTGGTTAGGTTAGGTCATGATATTTTTGTTAGTTAGGCTTATAAAGCTAACTAAAGAAGGCCGGGGTCCCTATTCTTCAATAGCTCCTTCTTTTGTTTTGTAACGAAAAAGCGAGACTGGCTTTGAAATTAGTAAACATTAATGGGATACAGAGATATAAAAACGTTAGAAATAATTGTACAAAATTTGGTGCTTAATTTCAAGGTTGTATCTAAGCCTCTGTTACAAAGAATAGAGAACCACTGTAAAAATATCCGAGGGTAAAAGAAAGTAAATATTATTTGTTTTCCCAGACGTTAATTCTCCATTTTACAATGTAACATAACCAATATACGTCGTTATAATAGAGTCAATTAAAATCACAAATAATAATTCCCTTCATAACTTAGCAATCTGAATCAGTTTATGTATCATAGTGTGATACGTACAGTATATCATAACACAATACTGTAGTGTACGATTTTGCTCAACCTTAGGGGCCGTTCAAAAATTACGGAACGCTATTTTTGCTAAAACTTGACACCCCAACTCCCTTGTAACGTTCCGTAACGCTAGACCAGGCACCCACTAAGATGTTATGTAACCCCTAATAGGGGTGTCTGGTCTAACGTTACGGAACGTTATAAGGGGGTGGGGGGTGTCAATTTTTAGCACAACTAGCGTTACGTAATTTTTGAACGGCCCCTTATAAAGCTAACAAAAACTGAAACACTCATAAAGTACAGGATTTAAGAAAAGCTAACTGTAACGTGTTTGGGGTTTACTTAAATCATAAAATGGGACGAACTATTAACAAGAAATGGTTTTAGATACAGTATAGCACGTTCGATAATAATCATTAAATTTTAATAGAAACAAGGGCGAGTATCTCACGCAAATAGTGGAATAGCGAAATAGAATAAGGAAATAGAAAAAAGAAATACAATTAACACAAAGATCTAAAAGGGGAAATTCGCAACAAGTAGCTAACGAATTAAAGTATAAAAAAAAAATCTAATACGCTTTAGGATTACGAAAGTAGAATAGAAATTCGATAAGAAACAATATTGGCTCATTAGTGGATTTTAATGGAACGTTGTTTAGTGATTATAAAGAGGAAGCTCCACTTTTAAACGAATTCTTTTGCGTCGGTCTTTGATAGTATCGAGGGCAAGGCAATTATTTCATGGGTTTTTAATTTAGTTAACGATCACCCGCAAACTCAATGGTTACAATATCGGGCTTTAGGCGGTGAGGCTCTGAGTTCACTCCCGGTTGCTGGCATCGAGTGGGATTGGGCTGGCCATTCCCCCTGTTTCTGCCCGTGCTCAAGCGACCGTTTAACATAAATTAGGATTATTCCTCACTGATAAACACTTCTTCAAAGTAAATCACATATTATACAAATAGATTAAAATTTAGCAAGTTCGTGGGGGGTGGGGGCTTTGTCCCACCTTAATCAAAACATTAAAAAAGTTCAAAAGCGAAATATGCGTTCCCTCAGTTAGGTTTTTTAAACCATTATTAAAGCCAGTGGTGTCCCAAACTACTCTGAGAAATGAAGACGAGGAGGGCAGTGACGAGCCCGCTGCACGCAATGTGTTTGGCTCGACATTGGCCGAATGACAGTGAATGAATGACGAAGCCTTCTGTAACAGGTAATCTCTTATAATCCATTACCAGAAAAAGAATGGTCGTACACCTTCATAATTATAGTTTTAATTAATGGAGAAAAGCAATTATCATCGAAAAAATGTGTGCCATCATCGTAAAATGAACAAAAACAAATATAAATAACTAGAACTATGTCGGAACGACGTCAGTGTCCCTTCCCATATTTCTGACTTTGACCTTTGACGCAAAAACGTGATTCTTGATTGGGATACATCGTCTTGTGATTATAATGTGTGCATGAAGTTTCATCAGTTTATGTCGAGTGATTAAGTTATGGCATGGACCTTTATTTGACCTTTGCCCTCTATTTGCGACCTTGACCTTCGATCCAGGGATATGAGTCTTGCTCAAAACACATCGTCCTAAGGTCATCCATATATGTGTGAAGTTTCATCAATATATATATATATATATGTAGAGCAGTTCAAAAGTTATGGCATCGACCTCCATTTGACCCTTGGCCTTGTGACCTTGGCATTTGCTGCAGGGGTCTGATTCTTGCTCATGACACATCGTCTTGTGATAATCCATATATGTGCGAAGTTTCATTAATTTACGTTGAGGGGTTCAAAAGTTATTACCCGGACACGAAAAAGCTCCATTTGACTTTTAACTTGTGATGCAACATACGTGTGTGAAGTTTCATCAATTTATGTTGAACACTTCAAACGTTATAGCCCGGACACGAAAGTGTGACGAACGGACGGACAGGTGCAATTCAGTATGTCCCCTCCAAATTTGTTTGGTCCGAGACCTAATTAGTTCGCTAGGTTTGGTACCGTAGGTCAGATCAGGTTTAGTTAAACTTATTTAGGTTGTGTTATAGGTTGAGTAAAATTAAATTAAAGTAAATATCAATGATGGGTACGTTGATTTATTTTCATTTAGAAAGGGTACAGTATTTCCTTCTTCCGTAAACACAGGTTTCTCCGAAAATAGATATTTGTTGGAATATTTCATAGCTTCATTGATATGCATACGCTCAAATTAAAGTAGTACGCATAGAATCAATAGAGCATTTGATAACGTTTCTATGCTACTGATAGAAGAATTTAAAATTCAAGGTATAAAAACCTCATTCACCATCTTTCGTCACTGTATGTGGGTAAAAGTATTGATAGTTTAGTTAGAATGTATACAGCACAGCAGAATGAAGCTTAATTCCATCAATTCGGAATGAACCTCATGAAAACAGATTGAAACTGACCTTGTACGTATATACTCAAAGCTAGATGTTTAAAGGAAGGGTTAATTCAAATTTTTTTTTAATCTGTAAAAGGTTTAGTAGCATAAATTACAGAAACTTTTATGAGATGGAAAGTCGAGTCTTGCATGAAATTAAGTTTAAAATTAGGGGCAAAAGGTTTGAAACGAAAGAGAACAAGCAATTTATTATTTTATGAAGTTACTGAAAAGCGGAAATCTCCTAGCAAGGGGAGTATTTGATCATATGGACTAACAGATATGGAACGGGCTAGGTAAAAGTAAAGATTATTGGGTAACTATACCATCTGTTGTATGAGTGAGTGTTGTAAGCACGACTCCACCTAGCGCCGACAGCGACGCGGCGGAGATGAAACCCACAGCTGGCGGAGCCCCATTGCTTAACTCTTCCCTTTAGCTCCCTCCGTATTCATCGAAAGACGCCTCTTAATCAAAGTGCGGAGAATTTGCGGAGCGATCCCGGGCACTTCAACTCGACTTCCCGAGACGGAACTACTTAGAATAAACTGGATAAATATTTTGAAATAAGAAGCGTGATTTGAATTTCCAAAGGTTTTTTACTCATTAAATGATGGGTAAAGTTGGAGCTTTATAACGAAACCAGATTAAGGAGTAGCCTAATAATATTCATTATGAAGCAAATGTGTACGAGGTTGGTCGAGTCTGGTTTTAGAGCACGAGAGGTTCTCATTTTTACACATTTCTTTTTATTTTCTTTGAAGTCAAACTTCCGAATAGCTGTGTTCATTAATGGGAAGTCTCTCTCTCTCTCTCTCTCTCTCTCTCTCTCTCTCTCTCTCTCTCTCTCTCTCTCTCTCTCTCTCTCTCTCTCTCTCTCTCTCTCTCTCTCTCAAACTAAACTTTGTGTAAAGAAGTCAATACATAAGGAAACTGCTTACAAAGAGGATTAGTCAGATAACAATAGATGTAGCAATGTTCCTTTTCACAAGAAGATAGTAGAAATAGGTCTAGTTTCAAAGCAGAGGCTCTCAGATAACACTCCATTGTAATTGTAGAGACTGGAAGTGGAATGGCAAAGGCTAAGAAATAAAAAATTCCCGAATAGTAAACCTTCATTTTAAGGGAAACCTTAATAAAATTAATTGTTACGAATATTAAAAGTAACGTTCTTGCGTAGATATAGAAAATATAGGGTGTCCACAAAATATGTACGATTCTTTTGTGGACACCCTGTATTTACATCTTCAGTATATGCATTGCAATCCATAAATAATGTATTCCACCTTAGTATTTTACCTTCGTTGGTTAAGTTTGTAAAGCTATGAACATTCCTCACCACAAATTTACGGTTATATAATTTATGAACACCACCAGTTCGGGTGGAGAATCATACAGTAGCTTTATAGCAGAGATTCTTCGTGTTGGTCGGGTTTGGGAGCTGTATCGGTTCTCCTCCCTTTCACACCTTAATTTTTTCAACAAGTTCCCGACAAGAGAAATTACTGTAGTTCCAAAATTTATATTAATTTAAAATTTCGTACAAACATGAATTAAAGATATGAACAAATTATAAAATGATGCGTAGATTACTGTAATTACAAAGTGAACTAGTTTTACGTAACATAAAATTTCACGCTAATACCCTTTATAATTTCCTTAATGTACAGCCGAACACACGAGGTAAGTGAAGCACACGAGGAAAGTGTAAATGTATTCTAAACCATTTCCGTTCAATAATCCTTTTCTAATTTTCCTACACCTCTTTCTTTAACCCTTTGTCTCGTGTCAGCTGTGGCTGGCTGAATAATAATGCCTCATCCGTTTTTTTACATCTCCACTTTATCCGCAAGACTGCTTTACAAGCGCCTAAGTTTACTCGTATTTATTTAATTTATAAACTTTCTCCAAGAACTACGGGTGATCCTCGGTTTTTTGTTAGTGTTAACTCCGCAGCTCTAACTTTTTTGTCTCTATCTTTTAGCTAAGGTGTATTTCTAACTGACCCAGAATCAAAAAGTATTAACAATTGTTTAACCTTAAAGTTAGAACAATCGTGTTCTGGGAACATGCTTCCCTTCGGCCGAGAGTGAAACTTTTCTTTTTTCCTTGTCTTTCTCCGAGGACCGAGGACGGGAAATTATTCCTTATAAAGGAACGTGGAATATATAAAAATATATATATATATATATATATATATATATATATATATATATATATATATATATATATATATATATAGGGTTCTGTTGACAGTAAGCACACAATAATAAAGTAATCGAGTTCATTATGGAGTTTAAAGGGTGATCAATTTGATCTTTCGACCAAATAATGTATTTAATAAAGGAGATAAAAAAGATTTTTATTTTTATTTAATTAGCAGTTATTCTGAAGTGAATAACTGAGTTTATACTAAATTGTGCGCTATTACGATCAATGATTGACGATGAAGGAACGATTTTTACATTACAAGAGTTAAATAATGCAATGGTGATAATGCAATTATGATAATATATATATGGTAGTTAACAAACAGCAATCAGTCTACTTGCGGTATTACAATAACATAACTATGCGAGTTCGATTTAACGGTACTGAAAGATACTCCAGAGAGCTTATGTGGTTAGGCTGAGAGTTTGAGTTTATAGGCTATGTAACACAGCCAAACACGACGAAGTAAACACTAGCTAGACCAAGTGAGTTGGGCCTACGCAAAAAGGTCTACAGACCTGGGTTTGGTGAAGGGTATACGCTGAGACGCGAGAGACTATGAGCCGGATAAGTAATGAAAGCTTAAGGATGGATTAAGTTCGCGGGATTGAAGGTGCTTACGATGGAGGATGAAATGGTTGCAGGCTTGCAACGGTGGTGCACTTCTGATTAAATCGAAATGAGATTCGAAAGTCGAATGGACGAATGTTTTGAGTGAAACAAAGGTCGAACGAATGAAGTTGAGTGAGTTTTATGGGATCGCGGTCGAAAGGAATCAGAATTTTAGTCGTGAAGGTGGGAGAGCAGAAAGTGAGTGGGAGAAATGAAGCGGACTCACGCTTTTATAGCCGCTCTGAAGGCGTGATGGTTTGGCGCGAACTGCATTTTCAGGTGGGCTTCTGCCCTGTGTTTGGATTTCAGCATCATGCTTCCTTTTTCAAGCCGTGAGGAAGGAAAAGAAGAAACGAATTTCTGGGATGTCACTACACACACACACACACACACATATATATATATATATATATATATATATATATATAGTATATATAGGGACATATATATATATATACACACAGGGCCTATCAGAGGTGGGGGGGGGGGGGCTAGGAGGGCCATTTGGCCTGAGCCTCAAGCTTAAGGGGGCCTCAAATTTAGAAACTTTCAGGTTTGAATATAATGTTTTGCAGTGAAAGTAATAACTGGGTTTAGCTATGGGCCTCAAAAGCTGGAAGTGGCCCGGGCCTCTCTGGACCTTTGAGAGGGCCTGTATATATATATATATATATATATATATATATATATATATATATATATATATATCATTTTTTTTTTTTTTTCAAATATTACTTTATTACTTTGCTTTTGTGTATAGCCTCCTCATCTCTCCTTATAGCCATTCTCATCCATGCAATTCATTTTGATTTTTTTTATTATTTATTTTGACCAAATTCAACTACATAACAATGAGAAATATGCAAACATCTCAGTAACTCACAACAAACATTTTACAATGGAAAATATATAAACAGTTTAATAACATGAAAAAGTATAGAAAAACGTTAAGCTTTACCAACAAATATACTCAATATTCAGTATTTTGGGTAAGCAAAAAACAGACATGTCAATACTACACAATGCTTTTTATATGCTAAAATAATTATCTTGCTTGACATACGAGTCTACGCAACAGTGTTACGACATCATAATGACTGCGCACATCCAAATCACTATACGATTGCGTAACCCATGACCAGTATATCCCATAACTTTGGATTTGACGAATGATGTGAAAGCAAAGAGGGACATTAAGAAAACCGTTATAAGATATGTTACGACAGTAATTAATATTAAGAAAGTGTTGGCAAAGGAATGATAGAAAAGGACACAATGAACAATCAGCTACGTCACGAACGTCAAACAAGGTCTATGAAGTGAATATATCTCAAAGGCAAACTACAGGGTGTCCATAAAGTCACGCATCATAGGAACATAAGCAATGTCTATTTATTTATGTCTCTATCAGGCCAAATATTTTGAGGACATTCAAAGAAACCTACTTTTTCGCTTACAAACACGTTTTGAGATTGGTGAAAATCATTTCGAACAAATAAATAAAACAAAATAAATAAATATACAAAACAAATGTATTTTTCCTACGATGCGTGACTTTATGGACACCCTGTATACTCTTCAATGTAGTAGTAGTAGAAACTCTTACACTTATTTATCGGCGCAATTATGGAACGCTTTATATCGAATGAATTAAAATCATTCAATGTTTTCTCATCTTTTACAAAGATTAAAGCTTAAATCTCAAAGTTACTGAAAGCTCTCCTTCCCTTATTACAGTTATCACTTATTATTATTATTATAATTATTATTATTATCATTATTATTATTAAATTGCTGTTGACATCATTAAAATTCTCATTATCCTCCTAACAATTTCTCCTCTCATTTATGCTGTTTTCATTATCCTTTGTATTGAACTTCTAATATAAGTGTATGTCCTGATCTGTAAGTCCCTCCCAGTTTTAAATCTCGTATAAAATGTAATTAAATATCCAAAATACAACATAATATGTCCTAGTCTGCGAGTTTCCTTTAATTTTTAAGTCTATTATAAAAAATTATAAAAAGTTTGTAATTCTATTTGTTATATAATTATATCTAATTATATAATTATATAGAATTTTATATAATTAGTAGATTTCGGCCTGTAAAGCGTGCTAAAGACATCTGACAACTGTAAAGAAACTTGTATTTAATAATGAAATTATAATAATTGACGTAAACTCTGTATATATTTGTAAATAAATAATAAATAAATATATTCAGTATAGTGGTGAAGTGGTTAGCATCGCTGACTACGAATCCACCGGCTCCGAGTTCGATTACCCAGCTTCCATAAAAAAAATAGGATGGTAGATAAATGAGTACACTGGGTGGCCTAGTGGTTAAGACGCTGGGCTGCTGCTGATCGGGGAGGTCGCGAGGACTTTGTAATTTCTGACCAACCGTAATGGGTCGTGGTTCGGATTCCACGTTAAGGTGTAGGTCTAAGGTGGAGCAACAAGCTTGATCTTCGTTAGAATGAACATTTCGGATGGAAACAAACCAAGGTTTACCAAGGTGTATATATTATTATTATTATTATTATTATTACGAGCGTAATCGGTATTCTAAACCCCCGCCTTCAAAGTCTTCACTTCTCTCGTAGCGAAACGGTGTAACCCAAATGAACTGCGGACTTTAATGATCTTAACTTAATCTTATTTTAAAAGCATTAAAAAACTATTCAAAATTGATTCTCTGTTAGGCCGACCGCACACAGGATCGTCTCGCGACTCACGACTCAAGTCGCGTGTGATTTTACATTCCCAGAAATGCGTCGCCGTTGCTGCAGCGTGCGGGGCTCCCATTCTGTCAATGTAAAATCGCACGCGAATCAAGTCGTCACGACCCAAATCGTCAGTCGTGAGTCGCGAGACGATCCTGCATGCCGCCGGCATTAGTGTTCCTTCAATTTTTTTTATTGGGTTGTTTAACCTCCTTTGCAACAACGTATAAAGTCATATAACGAACGGGAACCTACAACTTTGCGTGGCATCCGACCCACGGGGTCGTTACATAATCTATATACGCGAAGAACGGTCCCCCATCCAAGTACAATCCAGACCGAATGTCGCTTAACTTCGCTAATCGACGGAAAACTGCGCATTTGAGGGGAAAAACTTATAACGTGGGACGGAACTTCAAAGCAAAACGTAATTGCAACTGGGATCAATACTGATATTAAAATTAGGAAATAAAGTTTAAAAAAAAAAACTTTATTTTTTTAATTACATAAAAATGTAACTCGATAATAAGTAATTTTATAATTAAGTATTTGCGGATGTACTCCCCTATATTGCAAAATGAACGATGATCAAGACACGTTCAAGGGTAAACTCTTTATTGAATTAATTATTATTATTATTATTATTATTATTATATTATTATTATTATTATTATATGATAAATGAATTAAGTTTTGTAACTATGAACGATCGACCGGGAAAGACAACATTAAGCGTGATAAATAGAGATAGACACACACACACACACACACACATATATATATATATATATATATATATATATATATATAGGGTGAACCAAATGTAGGTGGACAGTAAATGATAACGTTTATTTTGAGAAAACATATTTAATTTTTTTGTATACTATAATACAAAATAAAATTTAAATAAATTTAGTTATAATATTTAATATAATAAAACACAAACACCATAGTTATAATGAACACCATAGTTATAATATAATATAACACAAACCGTATTCAACCTACTGTCCACCTACTTTTGGTTCACCGTGTATATATATATATATATATATAGAGAGAGAGAGAGAGAGAGAGAGAGAGAGAGAGCTGACAAAAGTAAGTTAAATAGACACCTTGGGTTTTATCACAGCTTTTTTTTATTTTGATAATAAAACGTCAATAAATAATAACATATTTATTGAATGAATATATTTAGAATCGTGTTGCTTTCCCCTTTCCATTATGTAAAGCTGACACACGTTCTGACATTTCGCCGATGAGCTTTATCACTGGTTCTTGAGAATTCAGTCATTGCGGTGTCTATTTACTTTTGTCAACCTTCTGTACATACCTATATATATATAATATTATATATATTCGTAGGTAGATAGACAGACAGAAAGAGGGAAAGCGTATCTCCTCATGGTTGCCATAGTAACAATATTGGAGGTAAAGCGAAGACCAGAGCTCGATAAAGCAAATTAAAAAAGTTGTCTTGAGTTCTTGAGAGTCGCTTCAGAGTCAGCGGAGACTCATAAAAATTGGGAGTAGTTTCCCAAAAAGCTCTTTAGCGAGTGTCTGGAGTCGTCTAGATTAATATAAAGATGGATTGAGATTCTTCTTCAGAGTTTGGAAAAATGGAGAAAATACGTCAAGGTACCACGCGTCTCCAAATCCTTTTTAAGATCGCTGTCAACCCTATTACTCCTATTTAACCTTTGTAACACAATGAAACTCAACGTCTTGGTACTTCTTATTTTTTCTTCGTTATACGTACAAAAAAAAAAAAAAAATATATATATATATAGTGGTTAGCGTCGTTGACTACGAATCCATCGGCCCTGGGTTCGAGACCCGATGGCAGCCGGCACGCAGCAAAACCCAGCTGTTTATCCTTCCACACAATAAAAAGAAAGTGATTGGTAGATAAATGGGTACCCGAGGTGGCCTAGTGGTTAAGACGCTGGGCTGCTGATGGGGCGTGGTTCGGATTCCACGTTAAACTGTAGGTCTAAGGTGGAGTGAAAAGCTTGACCTTCGTCACAATGAACAATTCGGGCGGAAGCTAACCAAAGGTAAAGGTTATATATATATATATATATATATATATATATATATTATATATATATATATACACACACACAATCGCTTCGAAGATAATGTATATAATAATGCCTGTCGTCTGTTGGTCATGATATGATCAGTGTATCGGTGCATGGAAATGTGACATAAATTAGGCGTTATTGGAACTGAATAAAGGAAGAAATCTTGCGAATGATATTAAATGGTGTGCATTTACGTGCACTTATCCGTAATTTAGTTATTACAGTACTTGAATGCAAGATCATCATTGAACCAATCTGAGCGCGGCAACCTTGTATCCAATATTTATACCGAGTTGGCTTTCGGGATCCGCTTAATGATATTATTGCAACTCAAGTTCAGATAATAATCAATTAGGGCCACCATGACAGTGCTACAGCGCTCAGGCGAAACGAACTCTGCCCATTTCGTTATCTTCTGGAGTGTAATTTATCATCACCCCCCCACCGGAAATCGAACCCCCGACCTCGGTGTTTTCATTTCGCTTATAGGAAAACGATGTTACCCATTCAATTATGGGCGATACCAAGTTCGGGTATTACTTTTACTCACGATGAAAAGTTCAAGTAAAAATTAATTATTTTCTGCCAAGCGAGTTTAATTTCACCGTTTACCTGCGCCGCGGAAACATCAAAGTTATTAATTAAAATAGGTTAAAAACATTGCCGATATTATTTTAATATCTGTAAATAGGGAAAATTCATTAAATATTTGCGGCACATGTAATTTACTTATTAATTGTTTTACCTAACCTAAATAATAATAATAATAATAATATTAACAATGATGGGTATTACTGTGTATTGCTGGGTATTACTGTGAAAGTATACATTAAGCTTTGCGTACCTCGATAATTCGTGTACATAATGAATGCAAGCAGAAATAAATGTACATAAGAGTGGTTTGTGTACAAGACATATACAGTGTATACAGCGTGTTACAAAAGTCCTTACTCATAGGATATTTATTTTATTGAATTAAATGTTCAAATTGCATACCAGAAAGCTTTTTGCCCCTGTGAATTCTGGTAAATATGGTGAATCCAACAGTGGACAAAACATTCTCAATAATTTTGACGCATTCTTCTTGAATTCTTTTCTTCAAGTGATCAATGATGTGTAGTCGTGATGAGTAAACTATTGAACTGAGGTGTCCCCAAAGAAAAAAATCTAACGACGTCAGAGTAATAAAGTAAGATTGAATAAAATAAATATTCTAGTGATACGGATTTTTGTATATTTTGTATATTTGCACAGGGTGCCACAAACTTTCATGAAAATTACTGAAATAAGTAATTAAAAAAATCAGACGTTACTGAAATCACAGAAATTTCAAATTTATTACGTTTATACGGAAACTGTGTAGGCACAGTTTAAGGTTACGTGTGTTTGGAGGAGCGGGAGGGAGAGTGGAGGAACTGGATGTTAGGCAGTGGGAGACTAAAATCCTCCTCTGGGGTGCCACGAAAGAAGAACAAATAGCACTGGGGTGCTTTGAGTTAGAAAAGATTGGAAACCACTGTTCTAGAATAGAGGAGCACTACAGGGAAGACGCTGCGGAAGCAAGCACCCCCTCCTGCGCAGAGTAATTATAACAAGGGCAGCATTCTGTTCTTACATGCCAGGAGGGACCACTATTGGATCGTAGTTACCCGCGCAGTTTCAAGATTTGCGCGAGTCCCCGCGTTACAACTTGAGGTTTTTCTCTATCAATATCGGAAAGATTTCTGCCAGTGAACCGCTCATTCCTATTCGTTGGACTTGGTTTTAAGGCTACCTGCGATACGGGGATAGACGAAAAATGTCAATCCTCTTTAATCTGTCAAAATTATTGCAAACTATTTGGCCTTAAATCTACATTTTAGCATTCAAATAAACTTCAGTAAAAAAAACTAATAAAAAAATATAGAAAACACGTACTAGCCTTAATTTATTTTATATATATATATATATATATATATATATATATATATATATATATATCGTAAAGAACGACGTTTTGTATAGGAGAATTATCCACGCAAGATGAGAGCGAAAGAACGAAACAAATGAAAAAATGAGGTACCCACCCGGGAATCGAACCCGGGATCTTCCGATTGCCGGTCAGATATGATAACCACTACACCACAGGCCTCACCCAAACAAATGCCGTAATTCCTCTACATACGCGCAGAAACCAATGCCCCAAAGGGGCACCTCCCGCATGCCGTAACATATATACATTATAACTGCAAACACGCAGTATAATTAACGTATGTAGAGGAATTACGGCATTTGTTTGGGTGAGGCCTGTGGTGTAGTGGTTATCATATCTGACCGGCAATCGGAAGATCCCGGGTTCGATTCCCGGGTGGGTACCTATTTTTTCATTTGTTTCGTTCTTTCGCTCTCATCTTGCGCGGATAATTCTCCTATACAAAGCGTCGTTCTTTACGTTAATTATACTGCGTGTTTGCAGTTATAATGTATATATGTTACGGCATGCGGGAGGTGCCCCTTTGGGGCATTGGTTTCTGCGCGTATGTAGAGGAATTACGGCATTTGTTTGGGTGAGGCCTGTGGTGTAGTGGTTATCATATCTGACCGGCAATCGGAAGATCCCGGGTTCGATTCCCGGGTGGGTACCTCATTTTTTCATTTGTTTCGTTCTTTCGCTCTCATCTTGCGCGGATAATTCTCCTATACAAAGCGTCGTTCTTTACGTTAATTATACTGCGTGTTTGCAGTTATAATGTGTGTGTATATATATATATATATATATATGCTTTTAGGTTTTTGTTTTGTTTTTGTGCTCTACCGGTATGTAATTAAAAATCCATTTACACAGAAAATAAATATATAGCCAATTTATTTTTTAGTAACATTTAAAAAACAAAAAAGAAACCGTGTTTTTTGAGGGGTCGATGTTTTTCTGCCAAAAAAAAAATAAAATAAATAAATTTGACGAAATTAGCATAAAAATGTTTCAACAATTTGAGTTTTAAAGCGCTTCTGAAACCTTTTTCTTATCACTTTTGAAAAACTGTGACGAATACATGACGAAACACATCGGCCCAAATAAATGACGAATAAATCAATCCGAAACACACAAGATATTTAAATATTTGAAATACAGTTTAAGTATACAGTTCCAGTAATATTTTTTACTTTTCCATTAGACACGAATAACATCTTTTCGATATATCCTTTTTAAACTCGTGTACACACACACACACACACACGCACACATGTATAAAGAATGTATAAAGAAAATGAATATTGCAGAATTTAACACGATTACATGATTAAGCTAAATATAAAAAATGATTAAGTAATTTAAAAAGAAATAGTTCATCAATTATTAAGCAAAAATAAAATAGAAAAAATTTTTAAAAATTTCCAAAGCTTGCTTTTTATATACAGTTAGGGTGTCACGCGAGTTTGGACTTTATATGCAAAAATGAATATAAGAATTATTCATTATTCATTTGTACACATATGCACTAACAAATATGTATATATTTTTTTTAGTTTTCAATATTTACTTGAAATATGTAAAAAACTCATTGAAGGTATTTATTTATTTATTTATTAATTAATTAATTATTTATTTATTTATTTCTTGTATAAAAGTATTCAACAAATATTAGCTGCATGTAAATAAAGTTGGGCATTAAAAAACCCGATTTTTTTTAATACCGAAAGTTCAAATCTATTTGTTGAAACGAAACACAAAACATGAATGAACAAGAAGTCCATTGAGTGTTGCTATTTCAACTAAATCACAAATTTTCGCTGATGTTATTTCTTAAACCATCTTTTTTTATTTAGTGAAGTCTGTCATCATAAAATATTGTTTACAAGCACTGCAAACGGACGGACCAAATGTGTTTTTTTAAAAGAATTAAAAGTATATCCCGTTATTTCATATTATTAGTTGAACTTTTATTTGTAAATATATTAATCAGTGAAGAAGGCCAGAAACCAGCACAGTGCTCAGGCCAACTAACACGGCACATTGCTCCAATTCCTGTATTATTATTATTACCAGCATCATCAGGATTCAAACACCCTCCGACCTCAGTGTCTTCACTTTGCTTATAAAGAAACTGTTATCCACTGAGCTACGATTAAAAGAAACCTCAGTAAAGCCTTAAAAATGTATAGGAACGTCTCCTCCTTGGTATTACGGTATTTAAAAATTTAAAAATAAAAATATTTCACTCAGTGAGTGACATTATATGCTACAAATGATTCTTTTCAGCAAATCAGTAATTTTGAAGCCAAAGTTGGAACCCTACAGACCCTGCCCCAACCTCATAGGGTGTTGAACTCACCAATCTATCCGTGCATTACGTTACTTTCGACGGTGCTGCACGCAGATTATAAGTGCCAAGCATGGTGCCAAAGAGGCGAACAGTTGGAAAGAGGTTTTCCAGATGGAGCCATCGATTTCCTTTATAGGGATTAGAGATAAGCGGGAATTCGTTTTATTTCCAGTGAAATTGGGGCCTAAAATTGGATTTTAAATAATTGCAGGAAATGTGATTTCATGAAAATGTTGTCAATTCTCATCGTTTCCATTAAATATTGAATTAAATTTATATATATATATATATATATATATATATATATATGATACACACAGACCGTGCATGGAACAAGGAACTCTTCTGGGAAAATTAAATCCACAATAGTCCGAATAAGTAATGATAAATGACAAACACTATAGTTTTTTCTTTTTCATGATGTTAGCCCAACGTGGGCAACGGGTCACTCGCAAAGAGGCCCCAAAAATATAGCTTCCCTCACCAGCTATCTGCAAAGCAGATAGGATCCAGTCTTGGGACAGATCTAGGGTTTAAACCCTAAATCCTATCCCGTTGGGCTAACATCATGAAAAAAAAAAACTATAGTGTTTGTCATTTACCATTACTTATTCGGACAATAGTGGATTTAATTTTCCCATAAGTGTTCCTTGTTCTATGCACGGTCTGTGTGTATCCTAAAAAACTTCAGGGGACCATTCTGAGTTATATCTCACCTAAAATAAAACAAATATCCAGGTCTTAAACACAGTATCGTAAACATGAACGCTTTGTTACATGTACAGTAGTCAAATTCACCAAGTTTATGAAGCCCAATTCACACCTGTCGTCGATAATACAACAGCAGATGTACGGGGCTCCAATAAACCCTAGCCCCCCTGCCCATGGCCTAAACCATTAGAGGTACAGTAAAACTAAACATACATTACAAAAGAGAATTTAATCCAGCATTTAATGAGAAACAATTAAAACTTGGTGTTCCCGCCATTGGCTTCCAAGACAGCCTGAATTCACTTTGGGTAGCTTGCGAAAAGTGACGTGAATAGATCTTGATCGTTACGCAAATTTGCTAAAACAGTTTCAATGTGTTGCGTCATTGTATCCTTCGAAAATCGATTTGCTGCAGGTTCTTGAAACAAGAGACATTCAACCCTGTCCTTTATAACTGATCCAATGTGTTCACAGACGTTCAGGTCAGGAGAATTTCCTGGCCATTCTTCATTTCCAAAGAAATCGATCTCATGGTTCCGCAACAACTGTTGAGTGGCTAATGCCTTAAAGCAGGGGGCCTTATCGTGCAGAAGTGTGACCTGATCGACATCCATAACATTGTTTGGGTTTCTTAGAAAAGGAATGACATGCTGGGATAGAATAATATCACGACAATACTGTCCATCCCAACTCTGACCATTTGGCTTCAGCACTCACATGAGCTTCTTTGCAGTGAACAAAACAAACACACCAACACAGTCTGGACTTTTTAATAATTCGCGATAATGTTCATTGTCATCGATTTCATCTGATGTTGTGGCCCACACTCGATCATTTTGGTAGTTAGGCCGACGTGTTACGTAAACAAAAAAAATTCATCGGAGACAGCTAAATGCATGAAATCATCCACATCCCAATCTTGAAGATAATGGGCAAACCACATTCTGTCATCGATGTTAAGTTGAGTTTTTCTTGGCTTTGGAAGTTCATGTCAAGGCTTTAAACCAGGGGTGGGGAAACCCTCGCCCGCGGGCGAAATTTCGCCCACGAGCTAATTTCAATTCGCCCGCTTAGGTATTTATTATTTACTAAAAATTATTTATTTACAGCCCAGCAAATAGCTTTTTAAAATACATCTTATATACAGCGTGTCCCAAAGAAATGTATACCCACTTTGTTCGATAATACCAGATATGAGGATAATAAATATATTACTTTTTATATGTTTTTTAATAAAGAATTTTCTCCTGAATCTAAATGTAATTATTTTTATTAAAAATTGAAAAACAAAAAAGTTACAGATGTTTAAATTATAATTATTATTTTCGAGACTTCATGTGCGATATTTTCTAATATTTTTGCACGTATACGAGATAAGTTTGAAACCGACGGCACTGTGCAAAACTTACAAAAACAACGTTCTGGAAGACGTCGAACATCTTAGATAAAGTGTCATTTAACCATGGAATTTGTAAATTTTTTGAATTAACTAATAATTACAACATTTATGCTTCAATATCAACACTAAACATAAGTATCTCAAAACAGTCGGTTAAAATATTAGAAAATATCGCACATGAAGTCTCGAAAATAATAATTTTAATTTAAACATCTGTAACGTTTTTGTTCTTCAATTTTTAATAAAAATAATTACATATTTAGATTCAGGAGAAAATTCTTTTTAAAAAACATATAAAAAGTAATAATTTATTATCCTCATAGCTGGTATTATCGAACAAAGTGGGTATACATTTCTTTGGGACACGCTGTATATAAGCTTAAAATTTGCCAGACGCCCACGGAGGTGTTTATGTTATCGATTTTCGCCCTTGGTACTGAAAAGTTTCCCCACCCCTGTTTAAACCTTGCCTATGACGGTAGAGTCGAATGATCTCACCACTAACGATCTTTCCTCTCAACACTTCGATCTCTCTAGAAAGTTTAGCACAGCTGTTTTTCCGCTTACGCGTACCGCTTTCTATGATGTCCTTTGTTTCCTGAGAGAGTGGCAAATTTGGGCGCCCAGATTTGGTTGTATCCATTTCACATTCATCCAAAGTTTATTCCAATTTCTTTTGACGAAGTCTCACTTCTTCGCAACTTTTTGGCAACCCATGAACGTGTTATAAGATGGCTCAGTATCACGAGCTTCCAGAAATGTTATTGCTCGTATGCGATCCATCACACGTTGCCTCTCCGAATCACCAATTAATTGAGAAGCCATTATATTATCACTTTATCAGCTAGAGTAATTTTAATACCTGCAATAAATAAAGAATTTTATATAGTTTTGTAATCACTAAAAACTATTTCGATATAAGTAAACATGTAAGCTGCAAATGGGGGGGGCTAAGGTTTTTTGGAACCCCTTAGATATAAAGTTTTGTTATCATTATCATCAAAAATCCCTGACATGCTAACAAACTCTTGGAGAAGAGATAGGTAGAGTTCCGACTGGGTACATGTCGAGCTACAAATAATGCACTTACGAGATCATCTTCATCCCTAAAATAACTGGTGGAAATTGTCAACATTTCATAAATATACATATTAGTTTCGCTGATTCAAAATGTAATTCTATTTCAGGTCTTTTTCTCGCGCGTACACACACACACACACACACTATCTATCTATCTATCTATGTATTATCTATCTATCTATCTATGTATTTATTTATCTATCTATCTATCTATCTATCTATCTATATATGATGCAAACCCACAAGGAAAGAGAAAAATTATTCCAAGGCCTTTCGTGTATTCAGAAGTACACCTCGTCAGGGAATCTGACGTCATTCCCTGACGAGGTGTACTTCTGAGTACACGAAACACCTTGCAATAATTTTTCTTTTTCCTTGTGAGTTTGCATTATTCATTCTTTTTATGTGTTTAATTGTGAAATTCAACCCATATATCAATACTTATAATAAAAGGACGTGTGTGTGTGTGTGTGTGTTCCAGCCATAACTCCAAAATGGAAGCAGTTACAAACATGAAACTTCACACACATATTGATTAGGTCCGCAGGTTGTGCACCTGGGTGTTAATAAATTAAATAATTAAAATTACTGGGCCCGAAGGCCCCAGCACCACCATTAAACTACAGAAAAGAACGCAGCCGTGAAAATTTTGAGCTTCACATTGTGTCAAGATTTCTGAATCTTAAGATTTTCATGACTAATTATTTGGTCAATAAGACTATAGAAAAGAACACAGTCATGAAAATCTTGAGCTTCACATATAATTAAAACAAGCGGAGCGACCCGGCGTTGCCGGGGTGGATGTTGAACGCTATATACAGGGTGGGCGGAAAGTAGCTCCCTATTTTGGATTGGTAAAAAAATACGTATATTATCCATTTATTTCAGAAGAAATAATATGAAAAGGTAGGCATACATGGTAGGTTTTCTCTAAAATTCAATGTGGGCTCCAACTCTTTCCACCAGCTTCTGGAGCCGCCCAGGAATGGCGTCCACTGACTTTAGCAGAACTCCGGCGGGATGGAGGACATGACTTCCCGAATTCGGTCCTCCAGTTCTTCCAATGTCCTCGGTTTGGTGCGGTAGACTTCTTCCTTTACCCACCCCCAAAGAAAGAAGTCGCACGGTGTCAAGTCGGGGCTCCTGGCTGGCCACTGATGTGGACCACGACGACCCATCCAACGCCCAGGGAAGTGGGCATCCAGCCACTCACGGACAACAAGAGCGAAGTGCGGAGGGGCGCCATCTTGCATAAATATCAGATCGTCGATGTTCTCCCATGTGCTGACAACCGGCCAGACCTCGTTTCGCACATAGCAAGGTACCGCTCAGCATTCATGGTGTTGCGCAGAAGGAACGGGCCCACAACCTGATCTGAGGTCATACCACACCACACCGTTACACTGAACCGATTCTGCCGTTTTTCAGCGGTAACCGTGCGACTTCTTTCTTTGGGGGTGGGTAAAGGAAGAAGTCTACCGCACCAAACCGAGGACATTGGAAGAACTGGAGGACCGAATTCGGAAGTCATGTCCTCCATCCCGCCGGAGTTCCTGCTAAAGTCAGTGGACGCCATTCCTGGGCGGCTCCAGAAGCTGGTGGAAAGAGTTGGAGCCCACATTGAATTTTAGAGAAACCTACCATGTATGCCTACCTTTTCATATTATTTCTTCTGAAATAAATGGATAATATACGTATTTTTTTACCAATCCAAAATAGGGAGCTACTTTCCGCCCACCCTGTATATATATATATATATATATAATATATATATAATATATATTATATATATATAGTATATGCCCGGTTTGGTTAATTGATGCTAGGGTAGGTTAATTGAATGCCAGGTTCGGTTAACTGAGTGCCCGGTTAGGTCAACTGAATGCCCGGGTAGGTTAATTGAATGCCCGGTTAGGTTGATTGTACGCCCTTGACGATTGGTTAGGTTAAGTCGTGATATTTTCGTTAGCTTATAGCGTTCAACATCCACCGCGGCAACGCCGGGTCCTCCGCTAGTATATACAAGGGTACTTTAATAAGTATCCGCACTTTTAATTTTAGTGATAATACAGTATATATAATATATACTGTACTCGTAATAACAAGCCAAACTGAGATCTATAGGCTTATTTAGGCTAGCAACAGTATAGGCTTATTTAGGCTACTCGTAGCTGTCACATATCGTACGAGTAGTGAGCATGGCTCCGCCGCTTTCAATTTGTACTCAGGAAGAACAGAGATTCGCGGTTCGTTTTTTGCGGGCAGAAGGTGTGAAAGGAGCTGAAATTCATATGCATTTATGTGCTCAGTATGGGAATAATGCGTTACCACGGCGAAGTGTGTACGAGTGGATTTAAATGTTTAAGGAAGGTCGGACATGTGTGACAGATGCTCAGCGCTCAGGACGACCGTCAACATCAACCAGTGGTAACAAGCAGGAAGAAGCCAGAGCCCTGATTTTCGATGACAGAAGATTAACAATAAAAGAAATTACATCTTCATTAGACATCAGTCAAGAGTCAGCCTATTCGATAGTTCATGACATTCTTGGCTTTCACAAGGTTTGTGCAAGATGGGTGCCTAAACAGTTGACAAAAGAGCACAAGCGTAATCGTATGGACGTATGCTCTCGTCTTTTGGCGCGGTATCATAATGGTGAAAACTTTTTGGAGCGCATTATCACTGGAGATGAAACCTGGATCCATCACTATGAACCAGAAAGCAAACGACAGAACATGCAATGGAAGCATCCAACATCTCCCGTTGCAAGGAAGTTCAAAGCGCAGCCGTTAGCAGGTAAAGTTATGCTAACACTGTTTTGGGATACACGAGGCCCTATCCTTGAACATTATCTAGAGCGTGGAACTACAGTAACACGTGCATCGTATTCTGACATGCTTCGGAATGAGTTAAAGCAAGCAATTCACACAAAACGGAGAGGGAGATTGTCGGAAGGTGTTATTCTGTTACACGACAATGAGCGCCCTCATACCGCTGCACAGACTAGAAAATGCCTTCAAGAACTTAAATTTGAAGTTCTCGACCATCCAGCCTACAGTCCAGACCTGGCACCTTCGTATTTTTACCTGTTTGGACCACTAAAAGACGCTTTGAGAGGTCAGCGATTCCAAGGCAATGATGACCTGAAGGAGGCGGTGCATGACTGGCTACGCACACAGCCAAAAACATTATTTTGTGATGGCATTAGGAAACTTGTAGATCGCTGGACTAAGTGTATTGAGAAACAGGGAGACTATGTTGAGAAGTGATTGATGTGTTTATAATCTATCAGATGTGAAAATAAAAAGTGCGGATACTTATTGAATTACCCTCGTATGTAAAGAACGACGCTTTTTAGAAGAGTGTCCGCACAAGAGGAGAGGAGAAAACGAGCAATGAAAAATGAGGCACCTCCCATGAATTGAACCCGGGATCATCCGATTGCTTTGAGTCGTGGGGGCTCTTGGTGTAATGGTTAGCATATCTGTACATATACATCTGTACATATACATATGTACAACGAGACAGAAAAATAAAAAGATTAGCACATTATTAACAAGAGTTGATTAAAGGCAAAAAGGTATTTTAAGAGGATATTGTCAATTTTCTACATTCCCGCACTGTTACTATCCCGTTGTACATATGTATACATTTTCGTCATCTCGCCTTTGCCCTTCATTCCCTGACGAGGTGTACTTCTGAATACCCGAAAGGCCTTGGAATAATTTTTCTTTTCCCTTGTGGGTTTGTATCATTTATTCATTTCACGTGTTTAATTGTGAAATTCATCCCATATATATATATATATATATATAACTGCAAACACGCAGTATAATTAACGTAAAGAACGACGCTTGTATAGGAGATATTCCGCGCAAGATGAGAGAGAGAGAACGAAACAAATGAAAAAATGAGGTAACCATTTTTTCATTTGTTTCGTTCTCTCTCTCTCATCTTGCGCGGAATATCTCCTATACAAGCGTCGTTCTTTACGTTAATTATACTGCGTGTTTGCAGTTATTATAATATATATATATATATATATATAGTAAAGAACACATGTATGAGAGATTAGAAGTATTGCTTTTTTAATAGATCCTCGACAAAAGGTGTCAATAATTTTATTTACCGCATCGAAGAGAAAAATTGATTTCTTCTCAGAGAGACTTACGACTCTCAATTTGAATTTATTTCCTCCATTTTGCTCCATTAATTTCCATTTGCGCTTCCATTTAATCAAGTTTCCTATATATATATATATATATACACACACATCTTTGGTTAGCTTCCGCCCGAATTGTTCATTCTGACGAAGGTCAAGCTTTTCACTCCACCTTAGACCTACAGTTTAACGTGGAATCCGAACCACGCCCCATCAGCAGCCCAGCGTCTTAACCACTAGGCCACCCAGGGTACCCATTTATCGACCAACCACTTTCTTTATTGTGTTGAAGGATGAACAACTGGATTTTGCTGCGCGCCGGTTGCCGTCACCGGGTCTCGATCCCGGAACCGATGGATTCGTAGTCAGCGACACTAACCACTACACCACCGAGGCGCATTGGTGACTATATATATATATATATATATATATATATGAAAATTATTTCACGAAAGTAACACGTGAAAAATATTTATGATGAATAAAACCATTCTGTGTTTCCTTTCCTTCGTGGTTTTATTCATCATATATATATATATGAGAGGTTATTTAGTCATCTTAATTCTATGAGAAATTATTTTAACCCATTCATTAACATAATGACGTACCGGCGTACGTTACTTGAAGTTCACTCTTATACTAGTATATTGTTTTTCTACCTACTGCAACCCACAGGGAAGGCTGCAGGACGACTGGTTGGTTGGTTGATCTGTTTTATGTCTTTCATCCAAATGAGACAGTGCATTTTGACTGAATACAGAGGGCCCTGCGAATCACAATTTTTTTTTCGAATCGAATCTCGAATCAAATCATCCCAAACAATTCAAATCGAATCGAATCAATTGTACACATATAGATTAGAGCGTTTCTACACACAATTAGTAATAAGCATAAAATTAATTAAATCTTCTCGAGAACAAAGGACAAAGTAAATCCTTCTAAAAGAAATGTATTAAGTATTTGATCATGAGGAGGAACAATGGTATTAAAGTATGATAAAAGTGTTATTGCGCGAGAGATTGGTCTCAGTATATAGATTGAATTATAATCTAAGTAAAAGGAAAAGTGTTTATTTACGAAAGTGTTCTTCGAAACAACATGACTGATGTTGTTTACCAGACGTAATGGAGATTCGAAAATATCGAATCGGAGCCCAAGCTACCGAATCAAATCGAATCCTCTCCCCCGATTCGAAATCAAATCGAATCTCGAAGCTTCGTAGGGCCCTATGAATATAGTACAAAAAGCGTCCTTAACTTCTAAATTTCAGTCACACATATAGTTAAGCCATAGGAAAACACGAAGTTAAATCCAAAGTACTTTAGGGTCACTGTAGGTCACTATATGAAGTTGAAGGGACCCGCTTTTATGAACGTCCTCTATCCAGTCAATTCAGCTGTTTAAACCATTTTTTTTAACAAGCAAGCCTCTTGGTGAATAAACCTTTACGTGTTACAATATAATATTAAGAACCTTCTTTAGGATACGTACAATCGTTTCAAAAAATCCTGTACTGAAACTTGATGCTGCTTTCTGAAAAATATCAGTATGGAGCATCGAGTTCCGTGAAAGGACTTTCTGAACCGACTTGACGCCAACAAGCTGCAGTTAATAATAGACAATGAGTCCTTGAAACATTTAATTAAACAAGTCAATGAGACACACATTCTCTCTCTCTCTCTCTCTCTCTCTCTCTCTCTCTCTCTCTCTCTCTCTCTCTCTCTCTCTCTCACACAACACACACACACACACACCTCCGCATAAGCGAGGTACCGACCTTTTAAAAGCGATGTATTCAAAAAAGTCGATTAACCAAGCCCAGTTTAACCTAACATAACTTCAGTGCCATCAAATCGAGAAGGACGTGATAAGTGTTTCGAACGAAAATGAGGGCTCGAAGTGTGGATTCTGTCAAGTCGTTAAATAGTGAAATACTCGCTAACTTAACCAAACTTTAACCAGCCTAACCTAGCGTAACGTAACCTAACCAGGACTAACATTTATGTTATGACAATAAAATTGTTTCCAGAGTTCTTAAACAAATTTTTTAATGTTCCGAGGTACCAGAAGCGTTACCTAACAAAAAAATTACCTCATTACATGCGTGAATTATCACCTCATTTATGCCCAGCTGCCAATACACACTCACGCGCGCGTACACACACACACACACATAAATATTTCTATAGAACCATATTCTAGAGAGGGAGCGTAAAGTATTTTGGAAATAAATTAAGAAGGAGTTTGAATATTTAAAGAGGTATTCGTTTTTGGCAGTCACGAGACGAGGGAATTTCCTTGAATCATTGATGGAATGGAGCTCACCTGAGGTAGATTCGACATTTTGTGTGTTCCGCTAAACGTTTGCGGAGTATTTATTTATTATATATATATTGAGAGAGAGAGAAAGTTCTTGGCTACCTTACGAAACTGAGACAATTTCTAGAATACACAGATCCTATCGCGACACGGACTTGAGTATAGCGACATTACCAGTGTCGCCATAGTTTCAGACATTTGTTTTAAACGAAAATCATTAAATATCATTAAAAAGGGAGATATAATGAAGGTCAGGCTAGATTAGGTTAGATTAAGTTAATTAATTTATTTAGATTAAATTAAATGTGGCCATTTACAATTGGAAGTGTCAAACTGTCGCAGTTTTGTATGGTAGCCAAACGTGTGTGTGTGTGTGTGTACTCTTATCAATGTTTATCGATCTCTCTATACATAGATAGATTAAAGAATAGAAAGATAAATAGATAAAGCGACATACAGATAATTGTACGTAAATTTAAAAATTGTCCTTTTGTTAACAAAAAAAAAAAAAAATTATTCACAAAAGAAATATAAAAATTTCTATACACATTCTCTTATACAATGAGAAAATGGCATTTCCCTCCTGAACAGTTTACTGAATGCTATCAAAATATTCTCTTTTCAATATATTTCTTTGTATATATTTCCATCTTTACTCATGCACTGTGCAAAAGATATATATATATATATATATATATATATATAAAATTGAAGCTATTTTGTAATTTCTTGTTGAAAATATTTTAAATGTGAAATCTGATATCTTGATTCTATCTTTTCTTATCTAAAAGGTATATTTTTATTCCTGTGAATCTACGTCGTACAATGTATTAAAAAATAAAATAAACCTCCCATAATTTTTTTGATAATAAATATTACGAAAACTTTAATCCTTGAATAAATTTAACTAAAAGCTTTTTTTAAGTTTGTCATATATTTTTTTACATTTGTAATTTTTAAATGTTTATACAGAATTCGTTATAATCTGTTTTGGGTATATTGCGAGCTCCTATTGCTGTGCCCGGACCTTATCATTTCGTTGTCTTAGTGTCTTCAGTTCGAAGAAGGACGTAAAACATATCAATCAGGCAATCGTTTCTTCAAACACAACCAAGGATTATCCAAAGCTAATTTGAGAAATAAAGAGAGGGCTGCAGTGACAAGCCCGCTGCACGTGATGTATTTCACTCGTCCCAGTTCTCCTTTAAAATGGTTGTTATTTTTCCTAGATGGGGGCGTTACCACCCAGTTGGACAAAAGACGTAAAATGAGGTAGCCAACCAACCACCTTTCTTTTGTCGCTTCCTCGTTCTTAACTCTACAGTATACCCAACACTGCTGCGAAGTTAAGCGACATTGAGTCTGGGTTGTAGTCGGATGGGGGACCGTCCTCCTCGTCCAGATGATGTAGCGACCCGTGGTTCGGATCCCACGTAGGTCCCCTCCGTCATACGACTTCCGCCGTTACGAAGGAGTTTAAACAACTCGTACATTAAATAACTCGTACATTCCCTCTATACCAAATCTTTTATACTATGCCTTTCCCCTTCGTTATCTTCGTTGTTCTTGTGGTACCTACAGTCCTACACACGTAAGACCAGCTACGTTGATATTTTGTTGACGTTTCGAGTATTTAATAAAATCCATTTAAATCTGAACCCAGTAATACGGTACTCATCTAATGGCAAGAGCAATTAGTGGCTGCTGAAGTAAATAAAATGGGAGGGGGGGAGGGGGGGAAGAAGTGATGGCTCGATTTCATAGAATATAGAATGAAAATATGCCCAGAATCAAGCTGAACCCAAACTGAATCCACAGTATAAAACCCTCCAAATAAACGAGAACTAGCGAACGACGAGGTATAAGGACCCACGAATTAATTTAAACGGCGGTCAGAATCGAAGAAAGATCGTCAACCTTCCACTAAAAAATCGCATCGTGAACCCACCATTAAGTATTCGTACGGGTAACACAAGAAAACGGCATTTTCATCCCTCGTACATATGAAGAAGAAATAATATAATTTTCCTGAGTTACCCTTCGCAGTGAAGGAAAATCCCCAAGTCTGAGTACGACATATTAATAATCACCTTAAAATAAACTAAAAATAAAACCCAGTTCTCAAAATCACGAATAAAATTATGGAACTTTTTCGGGGTTTCATAACTTATTCATTGAAAACAAATAGCAAAACCATATCTTAATTTAATACCTTAAAACTCTCTCTCTCTCTCTCTCTCTCTCTCTCTCTCTCTCTCTCTCTCTCTCTCTCTCTCTCTCTCTGGCTCCCGTTGCCATTGGTACCTCCTCGGTATGGGCCGCAAGGCCTTTTGAGGTACTTCTTTTCCTTGTAACTCCTTGTAACTCTCTCTCTCTGGCTCCCGTTGCCATTGGTACCTCCTCGGTATGGGCCGCAAGGCCTTTTGAGGTACTTCTTTTCCTTGTAACTCCTTGTAACTCTCTCTCTCTCATGCCACCCACGCTGAATTCCCTCTTCCCTTCCCAAGAATATAATCGTTAAATTCGTCCGCATGAGCAGCTCGACAACTCACTGAGAAATAGAATACTTGCAACTCAGTTGATAATTGCATCGCATAATTGATTGGCTCTTCAAGGCAACGGGAGAAGCCGATTTCACAATTTATTGTGAAAACTTGTTTAAGAGGCTCCTTATATATATAATATATATATATATATATATATATATATAATGCAAATCCACAAGCAAAAAGAAAAAATTATTCCAAGGCCTTTCGTGTATTCAGCAATACACCTCGTCAGGGAATGAAGTGTATTGCTGAATACACGAAAGGCCTTGGAATAATTTTTTTCTTTTTCCTTGTGGATTTGCAACATTCATTCATTTCACGTGTTTAAGTGTGAAATTCATCCCATATATATATATATATATATGCGAATTGTGATTGCATGCAGAATCTATTATTTACTTCAGACTTTTTACATAGTAATGTTAATGAATGGTAGATGTGTTCTACTTCTTGAAATCATACATATCTACTCTTGTCTCCTTTTTGTACGCGATTCCTCCCCCTGTCGCCTTCCACCCACGCCCCAAAATTTATTTCAGTGGAATAAGGAAAATTTGTATTTATATTTAATTTTATTTGAAAGCAACTTCGGTTACTTGTATTTAATTAAATTTTAATTAGATATTCCTGGCGCTCGGCCTTGCTTTAAGTGATATCATTCATGGACTTCATGATAGCCTACATTTTATAAAATAGGAAGTGCATTCCTGAATTCAAATTTCAAATGATTAAAAACTTTGTGTGTGTGTGTGTGTGTGTTTAAAACAACGTACCTCATTTTTCTGACCCATTTCCTTGAGATGAATCATACATTTTTAACTAAAAATATTTCACGGTACACGACCTCTTTTTCTATGTAATTCACATTTTAAAAAAATATTTTTGACACACGAAGAATGTTTAAAACTACACATCCAATTCGTTTTTCTGTATCCACCAGAAGAGGATGTCAGTGGGCATCGAAACTGTTGTGGAAATAAACTCTGTCTATTAGAGTGGGTTTTTATTATCATACACATCCAGTTGTATCGAATACCATCTTTTTTTTTCTTTAGAGTGTACTATGCAGTGGCGAATCTAGGAATTTTCAAATGGGGACCACTTTAGGGGCGCCGACGGATCCAAAGCTCCTTATACCCTTACAATACCAGTGCTAAGCTAGAAAACGCATTGTTTTACATCGGACTGGGCATGCGTTATTCAGACTGCTAGGGGCGCCATTCCTTCTGATAGGGGCGCCAAAATAGGTACCTAGAGCCAAAAAGGGGGAGCGGCCCCCCACTAAATCCGCTGCTGGTACTACGCATTGCCTTTCTTTTATTATTCGTTCATTCAACTCGCGTTTTAAACTCATTCAGTGAAATCGCGTTGAAATCATCAGAAAGACTCCAGGGCACGCAGCGTCTCGAGTTTCTGTACGTGAGAGAGATTACGTTCGACGATGGAATAAAATATTCCGAAATGTATGCCGAAATATTAGGTATTTTTATGTATTTTTAATGGTAGAAATGTGCATTATTTCATTTTTTCTTTAATGAAACTGTTTTATTATAAAATAAAATTTAAAAATTTCATGTTTACATTATTATGTGTCTCTCTCTCTCTCTCTCTCTCTCTCTCTCTCTCTCTCTCTCTCTCTCTCTCTCTCTCTCTCTCTCTCTCTCTCTCTCTCTCTCTCTCATTTTTGTTAAGTAGTTTCTTAATGTCTTAAGAAAGCATAAATTGTAAAATATATATTATATATATATATTATATATATATATATATATATATATATATATATATATTTATATATATACTGTATATATATATATATATATATATATATATATATATATATATATATATACTGTATATATATATATATATATATATATATATATATATATATATATATATATATATAAAACCTTTGGTTAGCTTCCGCCCGAATTGTTCATTGTGACGAAGGTCAAGCTTTTCACTCCACCTTAGACCCACACTTTAACGTGGAATCCGAACCACGCCCCATCAGCAGCCCAGCGTCTTAACCACTAGGCCACCTAGGGTACCCATTTATCTACCAACCACTTTCTTTATTGTGTGGAAGGATGAACAGCTGGGTTTTGCTGCGCGCCGGCTGCCGTCGGGTCTCGAACCCGGGGCCGATGGTTTCGTAGTCTGCGACGCTAACTACTAACCACCGAGGCGCCTATATATACACACACATGAGTTATGGAGGGAGTTATATACCTTGTTCCTTGTTGCTGTTTCGTGCGTTGGTTTCTCTTCACACGGAGGTCAAGCTGGTGGTCCCGCCTCTTGGTCTGGCTTGGTGGAGGAGCGAGTTGTTTCTTGCGCTCGCCACCGTACATAGCCAGGTACACCCGGCTCATCTGGTACCGTCCTGAGCCAGGCATCTAGTCTTCTCTTGAAGACTTCAACTTTGACCCCTGTAACGTTTATGAGGTCCTTTGGAAGCTGGTTGAAAAGTCTTGGCCCCCTGACAACCAAGCTATTTTCTTTCAGTGTTGAGGAGGTCCCTTGTTGGCCTTTTAATTTGGGAACACTATACACTCTGCCTTTCCTATCTTCCAGTGTTGTTTGAATGGCAATTGGGTTTAGTTTTAGGTTTGGTACCAGTTTTTCGATCATTTTCCATACATAGATTATGGTGTACCTCTCTCTTCTTCTTTCCAGGAGTACAGATTTAGTTTACGTAGTTTTTCCCAGTAGTTGAGTTCTTTGCAGTCATCAATCTTGGCTGTGAAATGTCTCTTGCGTTTCTTCTAGTTTATTAGTTTCTTCCTTTTTATATGGGGACGTCAAAACTGAGCAGTATTCAAGTTTTGGTATAATCAGTGTTTTTAGCAGGGGAATCATTACTGTCCTGTCCCTTCTTTTTAGCGTTCTTAGTACCTGTCCCGCGACTCTTTTTGCTTTATTTATCGCTATCTGATTTTGTGTTTCGAATTTCGCATCATCGGTCATTATTATCCCCAGATCGATCGCTTTCGTGCTTCTCTGAATTTCCTGTCTATCTGGAGCATAATATAATGTTATGTTATAATGTTATAATGTTTCAGACCAACAAAGACCCTAGGATCCACTCATGGCTGGTCTACCTAACTGTGTTCGTGTATTGTGTATGTCCTCCGTGGTGGCGGAGGGGACCTACAATTTTACGTGGGTTCCGAACCACAAGAACATAAGAAATTTATGTAAAAACTGCCGGTAAATTGGCAACGACCAATTTTTACGAAACTAAATAATTATCAATTTAAAACTAATTAATTATCAATTTAAAACTAAAGATAGAATCTCTGATCCAGAGGATCAAGTCATAATAGACTACTATCCACAAATATGTTACACTCTATATCTATTTATAAAGGACATGCAAATATATCGGATCCAAAGAATCCAGTCAATTTCATTACGGTATCCATCAAGTCACGGTCCATATCGATAGCGGACCAAGTCAAAATTTACAATCATATACATTACAATATATACACTTACGAGAAAAAGAGTAGGTGTGGCTGTAAAGACTGTACAGTAATGTAGAAATGTGTGTGCACCCATTTTGGGTCTCCCATTTAAAGGTTTTGTGGGGCAAGTGAAGATCATGAGTTTTTCAATACCTCACAGTACTATGGGGGGCACCGCTCGGCAGAGGAATCTCTTTAAATGGAGTGTGTAAGGACAGAGAGTATCCCCTAACCCAAGACGCTGCCTCCATATATCCCACAACACTTGTGTTGAGCTGTGGGATCTATCCCCAGAAAGCCTTAATTTTACTACCTTAAACTATACCCTTTCTATCAACATATGCGTCTAATCGATTTTTAAACATGTTTATAGACGTGCTACTAATTACTTCTACCGGCAAACTATTCCAGCTATTTACTATTCTATGCGTAAAAAAGTTTTTCGCAACTGCTGTCTCGAACCTTCTACTTGTCAACTTACACCCGTTATTTCTAGTCCTATTATATTGAGATATTTCGAAAAAGCTATCTCTATCTACGTTATCGAACCCATTCATAATTTTGAAAACCTGGATTAGATCACCCCTTAACCTCCTGGTCTCGAGTGTTGTCAATTTTAACTCCTTAAGCCTATCCTCGTACGACTTTGACCTAAGCGACGGAATCATCTTAGTTGCTCGTCTTTGAACTCTTTCGATTTTGTCTATATCTTTGCGCATATACGGATTCCAAAATTGGACCGCGTACTCCAAATGGGGTCTAACTAATGATTTATAAAGTGGAACTATAATATCGCGCGATTTGTACTCAAAATTTCGAGCTATAAAACCTAACACTTTGTTCGCCTTATTGACCGCTGTTGTACTTTGTTTCGCTACTTTTAAATCACCAGTGACTATAACTCCTAAATCTTTTTCCTGCTCTACGCTTGTTAAATCTTTCCCTGACATACTATACGCAAATTTACCGTTACGCGAACCTATATGCAAAATTTTGCACTTATCAACGTTAAATCTCATTTGCCATGTGACTGACCAATCAACGATTTTATTCAGATCTTCCTGAATTTTACCTCTATCTTCGTCATTAATCGCCCTACCACCCAGCTTCGTGTCATCCGCAAACTTTGAAACTGTACTGACTAGGCCGACATCTAAATCGTTAGTATATATAAGAAAAAGCAAGGGGCCCAATACAGAACCCTGAGGAACGCCACTCGCTATATTAGCCCAGCACGACTCCGCTCCATCAACGACCACCCTCTGTTTCCTGCCTCGCAACCACTCTTCTAGCCAATTTATTACTACACCCCTGATTCCATGAGCCTTAGTTTTTTCATTGAGTCTTTTGTGCGGCACGGTGTCAAACGCTTTTTGAAAATCTAAATACACTACATCAACCGCCCGATGTCTATCGTAATCGTCAACCACGCTTTGGAAAAATTCTAAAAGATTAGTTAAGCAAGATTTGTTTCGCCTAAATCCGTGCTGCGTATTTCTAACAAGTTTATGGTATTCTAAGTGTTCGACTATACGATCCCTAATTATTGATTCCAAAAGCTTACCTACAACAGACGTTAAACTGATTGGCCTATAATTTCCCGCCGCACCTTTATCGCCTTTCTTAAAGATAGGTGTTACGTTTGCTAACTTGAAATTATCTGGTACGCACCCCTCAGAAATAGACGCATTAAAAATCTTTGTTAGCGGCACAACAATGCTATCTTTTAATTCTTTTAGTTGTGGGATATATGGAATCCGGACCCGGTGATTTACGCGTTTTCATTTTATCAATATAGCGCATTACTTCCCCTTCACTAACGACAATATTATCCAAAATATTACCATTATCAAAAGGTATTATGTCTATGACTTTTTACTGGATTTCTATTATTGACGTATTGAAAGAATCGCTTGGGGTTTTCTTTACCGTCACGAGCTATGGAGATTTCAAATTCGCGTTTTGACTTTTTTATTACACTTTTAGCTTCACGCCTTAGAGATATGTAGTTGTTTCGTAACAACAGATTATCTTTATCGCACTTATATAGCCTATAAGCCCTATCTCTACTCTTTATAATGTCTCCTACTCTACAAGTAAACCACAAGGGCTTGTTGTTTACTTTCGCACGCTTAATTTTGTACGGTACACATTCCTCATTTATAGTCCTAAATACCGTTACGAACGATTCCCACATTAGTTTTGCGTTGGAGTTCCCCATTACGTTTTCCCAATTGACGTGTGAAAATTTATTTCGAAATTTACTAAAGTCTGCGTGCTGGAAGTTAGGAATTTTAGTCGAGTTAGTTGGTTTCGAGTGACTTACTGAGAGGACAAACTCTACCATATTGTGATCGCTATTGCTCAACGGTTCTATTACTTGAAGATCAGTAATTAGCCTATCATCCGTAGTTATTACTAAATCTAAAATGCTGTCCAACCTCGTAGGTTCCCCAACCTTTTGAATAAGAAAGCTATCCTCGAGAAAATTAACTAAACGATTACCTTCCGCGTCTCCCTGCATTGTATCGTAATTCACGTTGGCGCAATTAAAGTCACCCATAACTAAAGCCTGCTCACTACCGATTATTCTCTTTAGTCTAAGTCTTTTCTACTATATCTCATATCTCAAGAGCTGAAATTTCTCGGTGTTAAATGACATGTTGTCTTCTGGCCATTTGTATATTTTGTTCGTGTCCCTCTGCAATGCCTCCACTTCATTTACGTCGCTGACTTTTCTGCTGATCTTTGTATCGTCTGCGAAGGATGTTACTATACTGTTGCTGTTTACTCCGCTGTCTGTCTGTTAGCATGATAATGAACAGGAGTGGGGCCAGTACTGTCCATTGTGGTACCTAGCTGCGTACTTCCGATTCTGATGATATACCTTGAATTTTGACGACCTGTAGACGTTCTCTGAGGAAGTTGTAGTTCCATTTTCCCACTTTGCCTGTTATTCCCATATATTTCACTTTATGTGCTATTATACCGTGATCACATTTGTCGAAAGCTTTAGCAAAATCTGCTTATATGACATCGTAGTTGTCATTGCCTTCCAGTGCATCGAGGATATTGTTGTAGTGTTCTATTAGTTGTGATAGGCATGATTTACCTGATCGGAATCCGTGCTGATTTTCGTTGAATCTTCTAGTGTCTCCAAGAAATCATAAATTTTCTCTCTAACTATTCTTTCAAATACTTTGGTGAAGTGGGACGTCAATGACACTGGTCTATAGTTCTTTGCTTGAGATCTGTCCCCTCCTTTATATATAGGGACAATGTTTGCTCTTTTCAAGATGATCGGTATTTCCCCAGTCTCTAGGGATCTTCTCCATATCCAGTATAAAGGTGTAGCTATTTCATTTTTACAGTTTTTAATCAATAATGCGTCCCAATTGTCCGGACCTACAGCTGAATGTGGTTTCGTTTGTCCTATAGCTCTCGCTACATCTTCTGGGGTAAAATCAAAGTATGTTATACCCTGTCAGGTATCGCTTTGTCACTTTTTAGGGTACTGAAAACTGAGTCATACTGGGCCCTCAATTTTTCATATATTTTTTTTGGATCGTCTGTTAGTTCATTATTTCTCTTCCTTCAGGTCCCAATAGCGGCATTCGTTTTTGTTTTCCTTTTCGCATAGCTATAGAAGTATTTTAGATTTTCCTTTATTGCTTCTACCGCCTTTTCCTCTTCCCTCTCTGTATGGTCGTTAATCAGGATTTGTATTTCCCTCTCGACACCCTCCAGTTTTTCTTGTATTACATTCCTGGCATTATCTCCGCAGTTGGCTAACTTCGCCTCCACTCTCTTTCTTTTGCGGAATAGTTCTCTTTTGCCTCTCTAGCCAGCTCCTCTTTCCTTTTGGCTGTGATTTCGGAGCATATTCTTTTAAAATTATCAGCGTTTTTTCTCCCAAGGTTGTTAACATTTCTTCAGTTGTTTTATTCTCTAAAACTGTTCTCCACTCTATTTGGGCCATGTGCGATCTGATTGCTTCCCAATTTATAGTCTTGGAATTTAAGTTTTCCTCAATATGTGTATTGTCTTTTAATGTTGTCGTCATATTTGGTGATATCTCGATTAAGTTGTGGCCTGAGATAATGGTTGGAGTTATTTTTATATCAGCAATCAAGTTCGTGTTATTCGTGAATACCAGATCTAGGCAGTTATTTTTTCTAGTATTTTCTGTTATCTCCTGTGTCAGCATAAACTCATTTGTGAGAGCCATCAACATTTTTGCTTGCTCCTGGTCTTCTCTTTCGCCCCCCTTGTCCTGGTGTATATATATATATATATATATATATATATATATATATATATATATATATATATATATATATATATATATATATACACACACATTCCTATCCACACTTTTGTATTTTATAAATGGGAAGTTAAAGTCTTCGCAGATCATTATATTGGGGGATGGAGGGTTTATGACCTTTAATAGCTTTCTGATGTCATCAATGGCCTCCGAGAATTTTTCGGTTGGGGTGCTTGGAAGTCTATAGACGACTATGCAGGAAGAAGGGGCCAAGGGCGAATGTTCGCGAAAATCCTCCCCGCCCTTCATAGAAGAAGAAGAAGGGAACCAAAATCAAAGTCCAAGGATTTCGAGATGCCTGAACATTCTGCGTTTGAAAGATTGGTGGTCAAAGACAGCGGGAAAGATGGACTGAGGAAGATTGTTCCAGAGTTCATCGGTTGAGTAGATGAAAGATTGAAACTAATGATTAACTCTTGCGTAAGAGAGTTGGAGAGAAAAGGAATGAGACTAGTATTGCGTACTCTCCTTAAAGGAGGAGTCATGCAGTTAGAGTGTTCAGAAGAGCAGTGTCCGTTATAACAGTGATTGTAAAGAGAAAAACAATACTGCAGCGAAGAGAGAAGGATTGAAGACAATCAGTAAAAGGCGGGGAATTGATGAGACGAAAAGCATTTGATTCCACCCGGTCAAATAGAGCTGTGTGGGTTGAGCCATCCCACACATGAGAAGCGTACTCCATACAAGGGCGGACAAGGCCCCTTTAGAGAGACAGCAACTGAGTCGGAGTGAAGGAACTGCGGAGTTTGTAGAGCACACCTAACCTCTTAGAAGCTGTTTTAGAAAGAGAATATATATGTGATCTTTCCAGGAAAGAAATCAAAGCAATTGGACGATAGTTAGAAGGTTGAGAACCAGTCTTTGGAACATGCTGAATGAAAGCGAACTTCCAGGAGGAAGGAAAAGTATGAGATGAAAGACAAAGACGAAAATATTTGTCTTGGCAGTGTCACCACAGAAGCACAGTTCTTAAGAACAACATGATGGATACCATCAGGACCGTATGCGTTCCTAGAGTTGATTACAGATAGGGCAGAAAAAACATCTTTGGAAGAGATTCTAACCTCAGACATAATTAAGTCAGAGGGAGTTGATGGAGGAACAACACCGGAATCGTCCAGGGTTGAGTTGGAGGCGAAAGTCTGAGCGAATAGTTCAGCTTTATCAGGAGAAGAGACGACAGCTGAACCTTCTGAATGGAAGAGATGAGGGAAATAAGAAGTAAAGTTGTTGGAGAGGTTCTTGGCTAGGTGCCAGAAAGAGCTAGAAGAATTAGAATTGGATAGGTTTTCGCCTTTTTTTTCGGATGAAGTTACTTTTAGCGAGTCGAAGAACAGATTTTGTACGATTTCGGGCAGAAATATAAGCTGAGTGAGAGTCAGGAGTTGGATGACGACGGTACCTTCTGAAAGCCTCTTCTCTGTTGTGAATAGCATTAGAGCAAGAAAAGTTAAATAAAAGTTTTTTTTGCATCAGTAGCAGGAATAGAATATGAAATGTACACCTCCCTCCATGCCCGAGAGAATCACTTTCGTGATGCGCTCAGTGCACTCGGAGTGGCCCCGGCCACAAAAGCAGTAATCATTCCATGGGAAATCAAAATAGTACTGCCTATGGACCTCCAAATCAGCAACACCAAAGTGCCAAAGGGAGGATCCAAAGGCCGAACTTGGGCGACAGGACAGGAAGCAGATATAAGATAGTGGTCGGAGGAGCCCAACGGAGAAAAAAGTTTGACAGAGTAAGAAGGATGAGTAGTGAAAAATAAATCTAGAATGTTGGGCCTATCTCTAAGGCAATCGGGGATACGAGTAGGATGTTGTACAATATATATATATATATACTGTATATATATATACTACGGGTGGGCGGAAAGTAGCTCCCTATTTAGGATTGGTAAAAAAATACGTATATTATCCATTTATTTCAGAAGAAATAATATGAAAAGGTAGGCATACATGGTAGGTTTTCTCTAAAATTCAATGTGGGCTCCAACTCTTTCCACCAGCTTCTGGAGCCGCCCAGGAATGGCGTCCACTGACTTTAGCAGGAACTCCGGCGGGATGGAGGACATGACTTCCCGAATTCGGTCCTCCAGTTCTTCCAATGTCCTCGGTTTGGTGCGGTAGACTTCTTCCTTTACCCACCCCAAAGAAAGAAGTCGCACGGTGTCAAGTCGGGGCTCCTGGCTGGCCATTGATGTGGACCACGACGACCCATCCAACGCCCAGGGAAGTGGGCATCCAGCCACTCACGGACAACAAGAGCGAAGTGCGGAGGGGCGCCATCTTGCATAAATATCAGATCGTCGATGTTCTCCCATGTGCTGACAACCGGCCAGACCTCGTTTCGTAACATTGCAAGGTACCGCTCAGCATTCATGGTGTTGCGTAGAAGGAACGGGCCCACAACCTGATCTGAGGTCATACCACACCACACCGTTACACTGAACCGATTCTGCCGTTTTTCAGCGGTAACCATGGGATCCTCTCCTGCCCAGTAGTGGCAATTGTGGCGGTTGACAAAGCCTCCGACGTGGAACACCGCCTCGTCGCTCCAGAGGATGTTGCGGAAGAGATGGGGCCAGTCTTCATGCCAAGCCAGCATGATTTCCCCGAACTCCATGCGAATGTCGCAGTCCTCGTCCGAGAGAGATTGGCAGTAATGCGGCTTCCACGCACGCCAGTTCAGCTCCTTCTTCAGCACAGTTCGCACTGAGTAGCGGGAGAGTCCACTTTCCCGAGCTGCCTGGCGAGTTGACTTTCGTGGACTCCGTGCGAACATTTCCTGAACTGCCTGCACCGTCTCCTGGGCCCTGGATGTCGAAGGGCAACCACATCTTCGAACATCTGCCACAGAACCCGTGGTCATGAGCTTCGAGTGGCAGTTCTTGATTGTTTTCGGGTCCACTTGGGCACGTGGTCCGTGAATGGCCCGCCACCATCTTTGAACTCGAACGACAGATTGCCAAACTTCGTACCGTGCCGCCAACTGGGCACGCTCCTGCAGTGTTAAACGCTCAGCCATGTTACCCTTCAATCTGAAATGAAAAAAAAAAATGAACGTTACAATTGTACCACTTTAGAGAACACAAAGAGAACACTTTAGAGAAAAAAAGATTACCGTTACAATTGTACCACTTTAGAGAACACACCATAACAATATAACAATACAATCACAATTTATACATAATTTATATGTAATTTAAATTAGGGACTACTTCCCGCCCACCCTGTATATATACAGTATATATATATGAAAAAAAAATATATATATATATATATGAAAAAAAAATATATATATAAATATATATATATATATATATATATACACACACACACACACACACACACACACATATATATATTATATATATATATATATATATATACAGGGTGTCCCAAAAAAACTATATACTCTTTATAGCATCATATATTTTATAATTTAAAAAAAAATAAACAATATATTGTTATAGCAATTGCCAATGAAAGGTAAATTAGTAATCTAAGTGATCAAAATGTTATAGCGAGTTGTTTGCATATAAATTTAATTAACTACGCCAAGTGCTCAAAATGTTCTCCGGCGGCATGAATGCACTTTTGAATGCGTCGACTAACTGATTCGCAGACATGGACTAATGTGTTGGTGTGATGGTCCCGCACTTTTCCCTAATTGCATCCTTAAGGTGTTCGAGTGTTGCGGGTCTTGTACCATAAACTGCATCCTTCAGGTAGCCCCACAAGTAAAAATCAAGTGGAGTCAAGTCCGGTGAACGTGGAGGATACTCAACGCTTCCTCTTCGTCCTATCCAACGGTTAGGCAACGTTTCATCGAGGTACCTTCTGACATCACAATGATAATGAGGGGGGGGGCTCCATCTTGTTGAAAGTAAAAGTCGTCGTTTCCAAACAACTTCCGAACTGCAGGTATAATTTCTGTTAGCAGCATGTCGAGATATGCGGCACCGTTAACTGTCCCATTAAAGAAAAATGGTCCAACCAAACCCCTAGATAATAAACCACACCATGCTGTTAATCCTGGTAAATTAACATGTTTATCCACATAAACGTGTGGATTATCAAGTGACCAGTACCTGCAGTTGTGTCGATTTACTGTGCCATTCAGCTTGAAGGTAGCTTCATCAGACCACACGATTTTGTTGTATTGAAAGTGCATTCATGCCGCCGGAGAACATTTTGAGCACTTGGCGTAGTTAATTAAATTTTATATGCAAACAACTCGCTATAACATTTTGATCACTTAGATTACTAATTTACCTTTCATTGGCAATTGCTATAATAATATATTGTTTGGTTTTTTTTTAAATTATAAATATATGATCCTATAAAGAGTATATAGTTTTTTTTGGGACACCCTATATATATATACAGGGTGTTTGAAAACTTTCTGTACAAATTGTAATGGGGGATAGGCAACACCAAGACAAACCCTTTTCGTCTATAAGTGTATGTCCGCTGACGTCACCATTCGGCGCGAGAGGGCGCCGCTGCAATTGGCTAAAAGGTGAAGTGGGCTAGACTCGCGCTTGCCGCGGGCATTCTTAAATCGGACGTAGTACGCGTAACATGTTTATTTAAAGAAGGCATGTTTATTTAAAGAAGGTGCTGAAAGTTGCGACCGGTAGCATCAATGCATGCCCGACAGCGTCGAAGCATTGACCGACGTACACGTCGAAAGATTCCCGGCATTTCAGAACAGTTCCAGCGGCGACAGCGATTCTTGCTACGAGGTCTTCTGAGTAAATGGGAGTCTCGTACACGAGGTTCTTCATGTGTCCCCACAGGAAGAAATCGAGGCATGTTAAATCGGGCGATCTCGGTGGCCAGGCTACGGGCCCACCCCGGCCTATCCATCGGTCCCCAAAAGTGGCGTTCAGATAATCCCGCACATCGTTGCTGGAGTGTGCTGGGGCCCCGTCGTGTTCAAACCACATTCGTCTACGAATAGCCACGGGAACATCTTCCAGCAGTTCTGGCAACGTTTCTTCAAGAAATATCCGATAAACCCGCCCGTCGAGTCGGGCAGGCAGCAGGTACGACCCAATCAACTTGCCATGGACGATACCCGCCCAAACATTGACGGCGAACCGTTCTTGATGAGCATGCACCCGTGTAGCATGTGGATTTGCGTGCGCCCACACGTGAGAATTATGCGTGTTAAACACACCCTCACGTGTGAAACAGGCCTCATCTGAGAACAGCACATAAGCCGGAAAATTAGGCTGCACCGCTGTCTGCTGCAGAAACCAGCGTGCGAATTCCACACGAAGAGGGTAATCCCGAGGTTGTAATGCCTGGACTCTCTGACGATGAAACGGATGTAACTGCTGCTCGTGCAACACTCTCCAGACCAGGTCGTGGTTCACACCGAGGATACGTGCAACACCTCGCGTGCTTGCGCTTGGATTGTCCTCAGATCGCCGTAGGATTTCTTCTTCCATGTCAGGAGTGCGCACGTTTCTCTCCCACCCAGTGTCATGCATGTTTGCATGGAATGTTCCAGTTTCTCGCAGTCGCCGATGCAAATGCGCAAACGTTTGGTGGTTTGGCACACGTCTGTTTGGGAAGCGCTGTCGGTACAACCTCACAGCAGCTCTTCCGTTTCTATTGGCATTTGAATGAGTGAGGCCCATGGTGTAATGGTTATCATATCTGACCGGCAATCGGAAGATCCCAGGTTCGATTCCCGGGTGGTTACCTCATTTTTTCATTTGTTTCGTTCTCTCTCTCTCATCTTGCGCGGTATATCTCCTATACAAGCGTCGTTCTTTACGTTAATTATACTGCGTGTTTGCAGTTAAATGTATATAATGTTACGGTATGCGGGAGGTGCCCCCTTGGGGCATTGGTTTCTGCGCGTATGTAGAAGAATTACGGCATTTGAATGAGTGAGGCCCATGGTGTAATGGTTATCATATCTGACCGGCAATCGGAAGATCCCGGGTTCGATTCCCGGGTGGTTACCTCATTTTTTCATTTGTTTCGTTCTTTCTCTCTCATCTTGCGCGGAATATCTCCTATACAAGCGTCGTTCTTTACGTTAATTATACTGCGTGTTTGCAGTTAAATGTATATATGTATATATCTATATAAAGAAATACCAATATAAACAACTTACTGAAACAATAAAAGAATGAAAAAAAAAAAGTTTAAAACGAAAAAGATATTTCAGAAACCTGAAAAAAAAACTTGCAATTCTTTTGAAAAATGGACAAACTCAACAAACACGCAAATCTAATTTCAACTACTGAAACTCCATTTTTCTGGCACCGATACAAACTCAGCGCACCCCTAAGGGACTAGAAGGAAAATGTTTCAGTCCTCAACACGATATTAAATACAACACACCTGGATACACAAAAATGCCGAGTTGGGGGAACGGAAGAACTCGGGATTTTGGCCTCCCAGGAGAAAAGCTCTTTAAATCGATGGTTTTCTGAAGCCTCATTCGTTCAGTGTAAATAATAAAGTTCCGAATGATCTAAAAATCGTTTGGTTCCATATTATATGTCGAAACAAGTTCAGGAAAAAATTCTCAAATTCAAATTTCAAATTGGGGACCGCATATTATACACTAACAGGAAACTTACAGGCTCTCTATTTGATCCTTGACCTTATATACCAAAAAGCTATACCAAGAAAGGAACCTATTCGGTCAATATTAAGAACCGAGTATTACTCGGAACGTTAACCTTACAAAACGCCCATTTAGATACTTCAACCCGAATGAAACCTTTTGGAAACTTTCCTACTTACAATTTAGCAAAACATTTTGCAAAAGGAAAAGTGATTAATGTTTAATGTAGGAAACATTTACGAGCGTCTGAAATACTCGATCCGATAAGAAAACAGTGGATTCTATTTTTTTGGTATGATTTATCTGCCAAAACGAATTAAGAAGAACCCTTCAAAAAAATTAAATTTGGAAGAGGTCACATTTATGAGGTATTGGAATATCAATCAGCCGTCATGATATAATTTTTTTGAAATGAAACCTGATTCTTGATTGATTATTTCATATTCTGGTACATCATCAGTTTTCAAATCACTGATTGTTTAATTCAAACCAATCTAACTTAAATTGCGTAACTTATCATCTCTCATAAACAACACTTTTCGACACTCATTCTCATTTCATAAATATTTTAGTTTTTAAAAAATACCAAAATTTATAAATATTGCATTTTATTATTTCGCTTTAGTTTAAAATTTATTAAAAATGTAGTCGCACAAAATATTTCAATTTTTAGGTTTATTATTAAAAATTTCCCACCTGAAGATCAAGGCCCCACTTTTTCCCACCTGAAGATCAGGGCCCCCAAATTAAAGGAAGATAAAAATAATAAGATCAATATATATATATATATATATATATATATATATATATAGCATATGCCCGATTAGGTTAACTGAATGCCCGGTTAGATTAACTGAATACCCGGTTAGGTTAATTGAATGCCCGGTTAGGTCAACCGTACGCCCTTGATGATTGGTTAGGTTAAGTCGTGACATTTTCGTTATTTTAACGAAAATATCACAACTTAACCTCACCAATCGTCAAGGGCATACAGTTGGCCTAACCGGGTATTCAATTAACCTAACCGGGCATTATATTCCATAGAATGAATTGTTTGTTTTATTTGTCAAAACTAAGGGGAGTAGGTCCAGGTGGAGCGGACTGGGGTGGAGTATCTTCAGGTGGATCGGGCTGGGGGAAAGATCTTCAGGTGGACACTCTGGGGGAGAAGATCTTCGGGTGATCCCAAATCAGTTTTACACGATGATGATGATGGAGGGAACTAACATAACCACTACGACTCCTATCGGTGTAACCTTATCCTAAAAATTTAACAAAAATAAATTGCCACCCGAAGATTAAGGCCCCCAATTTTTCCCAACTGAAGATCAGGGCCCCCAGATAAGGCTGGTGGCCCTGATCTCTGGGTCCCCAGATAAGGCTGATGGCCCTAATCTCAGGGTCCCCAGATAAGGCTGGTGGCCCTGATCTCAGGGTCCCCAGATAAGGCTGGTGGCCCTGATCTCAGGGTCCCCAGATAAGGCTGGTGGCCCTGATCTTCAGGTGATCCAAAATATCTCTTTAACTTATGAAGGTTTAGTTTTTATTTAACATTTCAACATTGCTTCATTCATCATTCTTAACTTGGGTACAAAATGTTCTTGTTTGAAGGAAGTTTTAATTTGCGAGGAAGATATACAGTTTTTACTTAACAACTGTGTGTGTGTGTGTGTGTGTGTGTGTGTAGAGACCGACCGGAAATCATTTCCTCGCCGTTCTCAAACATCATGGAATCAAAACAAAGGCTATACACGTGGGCATGAAACAGGCCCACGGAGGAAACACAAATTTTGTGGTATTTCCCGAAATGCCCACCAGAGGACGTCACCAAGGCCTATAAAAGTGCGGGTTCTTTCTCAAATCATTCTCACTTGCCATTTTCTCGTTTTTGTCGTTACGTCTCACTCTCAGCACCTTCATCAGTAGCACCACTCGTCACGCCACCCGCTTTCCGGCCTTCGCAGGGCAGCGGCCCGCTGTTCCTTCAAGGTTCCGGTCGAGCATACGCGAAGTCTATCATCAAGTAAGGCCCTCTACAATTTCATCCTGCACGAAGCAACACCACTGCTGCAGGAGTTTCCGTTGGTCTCCTTTTCAACAAGTCTCTACCGGCTCTCAACACTCATCCTCTCGCCGGTAAGGCCAGTCCACCTGCAGAAGCAATCCTTCGAAGCCCAGGTCCATAAACCTTCTAGTAGGCTACAAACCACAAGCCTACCTTTGCCTTCGTATTAAGCAATTCCCGCGTAGCCTACAGAGTGGAACCGCAGCCTAGCGAATAGGCTATACCCAAAAGTGTACGCAAACAACCGTCAAACTAACTCTCTCATTACGACTGCGGTAAGCCTGTACAATTATTTTACCATATTCAATTATCTTACCGTATTTGTATCCGGTTGTTATTTGCTCATCTATGCATTTCATTTTACTTGCCTAATCCATTTACTGTATCATATCGTACTTTCATTATCTCAGTTATTATTGCCTTAATTACTTATTCTGCGTTCACTGATGCATATCTCATTAGACTACCTAAATTAGTGCTCATCATCATTGTATCATACTTACTTTACGATTGTACTTTGTAACCATTTCGTATAATTAATCAGTCATTTGTAATATAGTACAAATACCATTATAGAAGTGTTAATCACTGTGATCAAATAAATAATTTATTTATTTTCCTAATTAAACACAAAACAACAAAGTAAATTCTCTCTCCTTATTAAATATTGTTTGTTTGGGTTGTAGGCCCAAGCTGGTCACCCCTAATTATTCATTTCTATTTAATTCACAAATTATAGTAAGCTTACTTTGTTGGCCACATCAAATTGGTGATCCGTAGGCCACTATATATATATTATATATATATATATATATATATATATAGAGAGAGAGAGAGAGAGAGAGAGAGAGAGAGAGAGAGAGAGAAACTTGACTGCAACACTTGCACAATGATTGTAAAGTCTGAATTCCGAAGACGGAATTTCAGTTTGGATTTTCAAGAGAAATAAAAGAATTGGCCATTCTTTTCAGGACATTACTGCTTTGTTTTAGCAAACAATAAATGTTTACGAGTCATAGTGAACATGTTTATTGCAAAATGGAATATATGCACGGACAATAAGCATGACTCTAAACTGAATATGGAAACTAAGTAAAACATGCATCACAAAGGAGGTTTTGGCCCCCTCGTCCCCGCCAAGCGTGACCCACCCCGAACAATTCTTTTTTACCGCTACACCATCCACGAAACCAAATAATTTCGTTTCAGGTGCAGCCTTTAAACGTAATCTCATTTTATTGTTTTTGTTTTTTGTTTTTTAAAAAAGGTAGTCGTTACCTTCCACAAATTCTGAAAAACTCATGATAAAGGGAGATACGCTCAAAAGCTGCACTTAAAAGGTATGCTTTTGAATTCCTGGATGGTGCATTGGAAAGAAACGCGATCAGGAATTTGGAGGGCGGGGTGGCGAAACGTTTTCTGTGCTCCAAGTTTTAATTTCGTGTTCGTATTGTCATCAAGTTACGGTTTTATATATATATATATTATATATATATATATATATATATATATATATACGTACAGGGTGGGCCGTAAGTTTCCATACATAGGAAAAATAAACATTTTTTTATGGACAACCATTTTTATTTATATAATATGCTCTACATGGTTGCCATTGTTTTGAAAACACATTTCAATACGTGTTCCCCACTGTTGATGAACACGCATTAGCACAGTTGACGTTATGCTTGTAATGGCGTTGGTGATACGTTCCTTTAGATGATTTATGTCTCGTATCTTTTCCTGATACACCATGGCCTTCAAGTGCCCCCAAAGATAGAAATCAAGGGGGGTGAGATCTGGGGATCTGGGAGGCTACTCCACAGGACCACGCCGACCAATCCAAGCATCCGGAAACTGCTGCTGATCCAAATACCGACGCACGTGAAGACCATAATGAGGTGGAGCTCCATCTTGCTGGAAGTAAACTGGGAAGTTACCTTCCTCGTTTAGCAGGGATGGGAAAATCTCTTCTTGCAACATGTTAAGATACCTTTCGGCATTAAGATTTCCACTGACAAAAAAAATTGGTCCAATAATTCTGTCACCCCATATCCCGGCCCACACCATCACTTTACCGGCACCTTGCATCTTCGTCGGACTCAGCCAGTTAGGGTTAGCATTACTCCAATAACGTATGTTTTGCCGATTAACCTCTCCATTGACGTAAAAATTTGCTTCATCAGTAAACAAGATCTTACGTCAAACGCATATTCTTAGGGTATCTGAAACATAAAAACAAACGTTTAATTTTTCCTATGTATGGAAACTTACGGCCCACCCTGTATATATATATATATATATATAGTAGTGGAATATATAGTAGTGGAATATATATATATACACACAGTGGTGTAGTGCTAAATAAAGAAGTGAGGGAACGCATTTTGAAAGTGTTACTCAGATGCGGGGGAGACAATGGCGAGCGCGGCGAGCCCATACAGCTGGGGGTCCGGGGGCACTGTAAGCCCCCCGGGAAATCTTTTGAAATCTGACAAATTTCAGGGATATTTTGAGGTCATATGCACTGGATATTAGGATATATTCCAAGGTTGAAGATGCAGTATTTCCAGTGTCATTAGATATACGACATCCAGTACGATCAATAAAAATAGCTAACAACTGGAATGATTAACTAAAAAAAAGTTAACAACTGGTACGCCGTGGTGACTGTTTCACCAGATCTTTATAGGCTAACATTGCCTCAGTCGAAGCTAAAAGAAATGAAACAGTTAATGATTCTTTCTCATATTTCTTCTAGGGGTGGGAATTAAAATTTCATGACGTTAGAGATTTGTAAGTTCGGATTTATTTGAAATAGTGAGGGAACGCCGTTCCGTCTACCAAAAAAAGTAAGGGAACGCCGTTCCCACGCGTTCCCACAGCACAACACCACTGGATATACATATATATATAGTAGTGGAAAAACATGTCCCAAAGATACAACAAAGAGGAAAGAGAAGCAGGTTCGAAAGACAAAAGAGGGCATTGTTCCGAAAGAGAAAAAGAGTGACTGCAAAATTAAGTAATTGTAAAGATAACATCATCAGAAAAATAATAAATGATAAACTACAAAGTATCGATGTCGTCATACAGGAACTAATCGAGAAGCATACAGAAAAAGAAGACGACGCTATAGAAGCGATAAAGGCTAACTCAAAGTACTTCTATAATTTCGGAAAAAGAAAGTCGAAAAACCATGCGACTATCGAACCTTTAAAAAAAGAGAACAGTGCTTTATCTGATGATCTAACAAAAGTATCTGAAATATTAAGAGCTCAGTATGAATCATCTTTCAGTATCCTAAAAACTGACAAATTGATATGCGATAGAAACGCGTTCTTTGAAGAAGAACCACAAGGGGAAAGTATAACGGATTTCGACTTTACGACGGATGATATAACACAAGCCATAGGGAAACTAAAAACACACTCAGCGGCAGGACCGGATAAATGGAATGCCACACTGATCACAAACTGCAAGAATGCAATCGCTGAGCCCCTATACTGGATATGGAGACGATCACTCGACACGGGAGAAATACCGGGAGTCCTGAAGAGCGCAAACATAGTCCCAATATATAAAGGAGGAGATCGATCCGAGGCCAAAAACTATAGGCCAGTGTCGCTTACATCTCATCTCACTAAAATATTTGAAAGAATAGTTAGACAGAAAATCTGACTTTTTGGAAACTCAGAAAAAATTCAATGATAACCAATACGGGTTTCGGTCAGGCAGATCATGCCAATCACAACAAATGGAACACTACAACAACATTATTGATGCACTTGAAAGTAATGAAAACTATGATGTACTATACACAGACTTTGCTAAAGCGTTCGACAAGTGTGACCATGGAATCATAATACATAAACTGAAATATATGGGAATAAGAGGAAAAGTAGGGAAATGGATATATAATTTCCTTAGTGAGCGGCGACAAGTCGTTACAGTACAAGGAGTATCTTCATCAGACTCAGAGGTCCTCAGCTCAGTACCACAAGGAACAGTATCAGCTCCACTACTCTTCATAATCATGCTAACTGACATAGATGAGGACGTTACCAGAGACAGCACAGTAACATCCTTTGCGGATGACACAAAGATCAGTAGAAAAATAAGAAACACAGAAGACATAGGATCTCTACAAACCGACATAAACAGAATCTACAAGTGGACGGAAGACAACAATATGAAGTTTAACACCGAGAAATTCCAGCTATTACGGTACGGAAAAAGAGAAGACCTAAAATCTATGGAATATTATACCCCAAATGGACAGGAAATTCAGAGAAATTCCAGAGCAAAAGATTTAGGGGTTGTAATGACAGAGGATGCGAAATTTGAAACACAAAATAAGATAGCAGTAAACAGAGCAAAAAGAATAACGGGACAGACATTGAGAACCTTTAAACCAGTGATGCACAAACCCTAACCCGCGGCCCAAATGTGTCCCCCACGGGTCTTTTCAATTCAATGAAAAAGTTAGAATATAAAAGTGACCCAATTTATGACTTAGATAGAAAGTAAGTAGGCTAATACATTTAGTTATTTTCTTCGCTTGGCCCTCACATCAAAAACGTTTGTGCACCATTGCTTTAAACGAAGGGATAGGAATGTAATGATTCCTCTACTGAAAACCCTGATCATACACAAATTGGAATACTGCTCGGTCCTAACATCCCCACATAAAAAAGAAGACATTAGACAGCTGGAAGGGATCCAGAGAAGCTTCACAGCCAAGATTAATGGGTGCAAAGAACTAAATTACTGGGAAAGGTTTCGAGAACTAGACCTATACTCACTGGAAAGGAGAAGAGACACACACACACACACCATTATTTACACTTGGAAAATAATGGAGAAACTAGTCCCTAATCTTACTCTGTACCCTATAACTCCCGAAACAACGGTGGAAGGTAGAAACGGTAGACTGTGTCGTATTCCCAAATTGAAGGTGAGACAGGGAACATCCTTAACCCTGAAAGAAAATAGTTTTGTAGTGAGAGGACCAAAACTGTTTAATCAGTTGCCCAAAGACCTAAGAAACACGAAGGGAGTTGCAGTGGACATCTTCAAAAGAAGACTAGACGCCTGGCTCAGAACAATCCCCGATGAGCCGGGCGTACCTGGCTATGTGAGGTGGAGAGAACAAGAATCCAACTCACTACTTCACCAGGCCAACTCGAGAGGAGGGGCAACAAGCTTGACCTTCGCGAAATGAGAAGTCATCGCGCGAAACCTTTGTAAGGTTGTAAGGTAAGGTACCGCGTTAACCTCGTTGATGTTTTGTGTGTTGGTCTCTCTTCACACGAAGGTCAAGCTGGTGGCCCCGCCTCTAGGCCTGGCTTGGTAGAAGAGCGAGTTGCTTTCTTGCGCTCTCCACCGCACATAGCCAGGTACACCCGGCTCATCTGGTACTGTCCTCAGCCAGGCATCTAGTCTTCTCTTGAAGACTTCAACTTTGATACCTGTAACGTTTCTGAGGCCCTTTGGAAGCTGGTTAAAAAGTCTTGGTCCCCTGACAACCAAGCTATTTTCCTTCAGTGTTGAGGAGGTCCCTTGTCGGGCCTTTAATTTGGGAACACTACACATTCTGCCTTTCCTATTTTCCAGCGTTGTTTGGATGGTAATTGGGTTTACTTTGAGGTTTGGTACCAGTTTTTCGATCATTTTCCATGTATAGATTATGGTGTACCTCTCTCTTCTTCTTTCCAAGGAGTACAGATTTAGTTTACTAGTCTTTCCCAGTAGTTGAGTTCTTTGCAGCCATCAATCGTAGCTGTGAAATGTCTCTGAGTTTCTTCTAGTTTATTAGTTTCTTCCTTTTTATGTGGGAACGTCAAAACTGAGCAGTATTCAAGTGTTATTATGATCAATGCTCTCAGTAGGGGAATCAGGGGAAAATATATATATATATATGGAATGAATTTCACATTTAAACACGTGAAATAAATGAATGATCCAAACCCACAAGGAAAAAGAAAAAATTATTCCGAGGTCTTTCGTGTATTCAGCAGTACACCTGACGAGGTGTACTGCTGAATACACAAAAGACTGGAATAATTTTTTCTTTTTCCTTGTGATATATATATATATATATATATATATATATATATATATATATATATATATATAATAAACTCTGGAAAACAAAGTGTCGGATGCAAATTTCAGATTAAAATTCAGAATTTAAATCCAAATTTTTTGAAAAAATTTTGAGTAAACTTTTTGAGAAATTTTATTCCTATAATATTATACAGTTAGAAGATTATCTCATACATATGTATATATGTATATTATATATATATATATATATATATATATATATATATATATATATCAGTTCGAACCTGAACCGTCGTTCAAAACCATCTTTATAAAGATATCTTAAGAGACGTGATGTAAAAGCGAGGGATGAAACCTTTGGTTCTTGCATACTTGAGACGCGTTGTCAAATATCATGGAACAGATTACAGTTTACAGTTTAAATACATTGTCTATATACAGACAATAAGGTCAGGGATATTTCCTACAAAGATACATAATGTTATTTAATATCTTGACCATTACCGTTTACTTTATATTTACGTTCAATTACGTACTTTGTCTCTTTTGGGAATAATAAACGTCTTCTTTGAACTGTCAGCGGGGTTCAACCCGAATGTTTGAGAAAGATCTTTCCATCTCCCGTTACAGATTACTTTATCTGCTGTTATCGAAATGACTTTCTCTCGTCTTATCCTAAAAGTATATATATATATATACATAATATATTCTTTAGTCTACTCTGCATAATGAAGGAGCCAATTCGAGTCAGGATGAAAAATGGAATGCAAATAAAGTAAAGGGATTTCGGTATAATGTAGACATTTTATATACAAATTCATTTCATACGAAATTTCAACCTTTTTTCTTTTTTTTTTGTAGAGGCCTGAAATTACTGGTTTAGATACAAAGTTGTTGTTTTTCTCAATGTAGATAAAGTATCTTTCCTCATTCTCGATTATTTCCATTTAAATTTTCGTCCATGAATGAGATCTGAAAATGAGAATCTCAAAGGATACAATTTTCAAATCGATCTTTTCCCCTCAACAACTCTATAGGAGTTCACCACTTTGTTAGATTTTTCATAGAAAATACCTCTCGGCACTGCGGTTACGCCGCGGGAAACAACAAGTTTTGGTCCTAAACACTGTCTTGAATGCAGAATGTAGTCTAGGAACAAACCTCCTACAGTCACATTCAAAAAACAGGACTACATTTTTCACTAGTAATTTTTGTTTTATTTCGCTGTGAAAATATTAAAATTTCGTGGATAATCTACGAGATAAATTTTATAACTTACCTTGTGTAAATTTGGAATTGGAATTGGAATTAAATATTATCTTTTGTCTTTCATTATTAATTAATTAATATATAAAATGGTGTTCCAACATGACTGAAATCTGGTTCCTGTATAACTGTTCCTTTACATTCTCTAGTATTAAAATTCGGCCTCATTTACCTTTGAGCTCGATAAATTAGTCACTTCGAAGAATCTGGTGAATCTACGCCGTATTTTTAACGCATGAGTGTTGGTTAATTGAGTGATTCATCCTCCGTAATAAGGCGAGGATGATATGACAGAGAAGACCTACAGTTTAATGTGGAATCCGACTACGGATCATTATCTGAGCGTAGGGGGAGGTGATTGAGCTACTACCCAACCCCAACGTCTCTCAACTTCGATGATCTACCGGGAAGAGGCGTAACAACATGGCCAAGACGTAGCTCTGTATACGACAGTAAGTGACAAATTACAGTAAAATAAATATAAATTCAGTTTTACAAACGTGCTAAATATTGAAAAGTGAAACAGATGACGAATCCTTTAACTCAATTACAATTAAAAACACAAATAAAATTTCCTTACGTCAATGTTTACTTCTTAACTAACCACGAAAGAAGTTATATTGAAGAACGTACTGGATATTAATTAATTTAAGTTTTGACTTATTTGTATAATTAATCAGATGCGCTACGGATAGAATTAAAATTTGTACTGCGTAATATGTCAATCATCTTGCAGGCATCCACAGAAATTTTTATTTTTTATTTTTTTTAACGGGAGCTTTCGAAAAACATTTAATTTTTATGAATTATATTGGTGTTCATAGGACCCATGAGCCAAACTGTTTCAACCCCAGATAGGACGATTAAGACAACTTACCTTTCATGAGGTGAAAAGTAAACTTGCTACTGAATCGTATGTTATTCGAGAATTTATAGAATTACTGAAAAATGATCAAAATGAGCGTCACGCATTTTCGAGAAGATCGTAATCTTCGGGATGCAACATTTGAACGACAAGCAACTTATAAGGGTCAACTTTATTATCTATTTTTAACATCCTCCGCAGAGCAGACTAACTAATATCCACGTTGAAGGCCGCGCTTCGAACTGATTATATTTGGTCACATTGAAAAAGCTCTTCTAAAAACTCGTAGTTATCATCCGTTCGTGATTACAATGCGAAGCCCGTCATCGATGGAGCTCATTTCAATAAACTTTTTATGGATGCTCAAAACAGCATGACTTGTAAGAGCATCTCTGCATTGGAAAATTGTCGATACAGTCATTGAACAACATTAAGTAATCTATAACCTCATAGCAAGCCGCAATTTGCATCATTACAAAACTGACAGTTTATCATCCATTATAACAAGTAACGACTTTTGTTATTACGGCAAATAAAGTCTTACATAATTTCATTTTTAAACAACTTTTGCTTCAACCAGATATGAGGAGAGTAATGAGTTATTAAACAATAGAAACTATCTAGTTACCTTTGGGACACCGTGTGTGTGTATATATATATATACACAGGGCGTCCCAAAAAAATGTATACACACTTTAACAGCTGATAGCTCAATTGATGTTTCTTTCTTTCCAAGTTAAACCCATTAGAATTAATAATGGCAGTCAGACTAAGCTTTGAACAAAGGAAATTCATTCTAAAATGCTACTGGAAGTGTGAAAACGCAGTTGAAGTGCAAAGACAGTTTAGGAGGGAGTTTCAAACAGATCCACCAACGCGACTTACCATCACTCGAATTAGAGATAAGTTTGAAGCCGATGGAACTGTTCAGAATGTCCACAAGAAGCGTTCCGGAAGACCACGGACATCGACAAGCCCCACAAAGCAAGAAAGAGTACTGGAAACGTATCACCAAAGTCCAAGAAAATCTGTGCGGCAAGCGAGTCGTGAGGTAGGAATTTCAGAATCGTCTGTCCAACGCATTTTGAAGCGCTGTCAATGGAAAAGTTACATTCCAAGATTAGTCCATGCTATTAATGAAGATGATGATCCGGACCGAGAAGAGTGGAGTATTGCGAGTGGTACTTGGCACGATGTGGATGTGGATTGGACGAAGGGGTTTCGTAGAATACCCTCCGCGTTCACCAGACCTCACACCACTAGACTTTTTTTTATGGGGATACTTAAAAGACAAAGTCTACGCTATAAAACCTGCAACAGTCGCTGAATTGAGAGCAGCCATTGAACGAGAATGCACACAAATACCAAACGAAATGTTTCGTGATGTTTGCGATTCCATTGCTTCGCGTTATCAGCAGTGCCTGGACCAGAACGGACGTCAGTTTGAAAACAGGCGTTGACAAAACAATTAAATAATGTCTGTAGATTCTATTACATTTTGAAAATGAAATGTATTTTAATAAACACTGCCTTTATAAGTATTTAAAGTGTGTATACATTTTTTTGGGACGCCCTGTATATATATATATATATATACATATATATATATATTTCGAAGCATTGAAAAGGTTTGGAATCTAAAAACAGCGACAAGTTTTTTTTTTTTTTTGTAAAAAAAATTTAAAAAAGAAAAACACACACACACACCAGAGAGAGAGAGAGAGAGAGAGAGATCCTGTGGTTCGCAGACTAACAAGAAACAAAAGACTCATTCTCTATTTGGAGAAGAAAAACTTTTAAGTAGAGAATGAAGTGTAAAATAATAAACGTTCTCTTTCTCGCCATCCGTTATTGACACAGAAAAAGCATCGAAATAAGAGTACAAGAAAACTGGAAAAAAGAATACTAAAGATTAGAATACATTCACACCATGGGTGCACTAATTACGTGTGCCCACATTCCTAAATATTTTTACATATAACTCGCGCATTAATTACCGTACACATTTTAACGTGACATTTATACGTAACCCTTAAATCAATGTGTAACATTAGTTTAACGTCTTCAGCTTTAACAAAAGTAGGACGGTGCTCCTTTAGTATGCGGTCTACAGACAAATTCACACTTTAGTATGCGGTCTACACCAATTTGTTTTTTAAATGTAGTTAAAGAAGGTTGAAATGACAATCTTACTTGAAAAAAATTTATTGAAAAGTTAAAAACATAAAAAGTTTAAATGTAAGGAAAAAAAATTATTGAAAAGTTAAAAACACAAAAAGTTTAAATGTAAGTATACCTTCTTAGCTTGTTTACTAATTGCTTGTTTACATCTCAATGTCAGTCGCCCTTGACGATTGGTTAGGTTTAGTCATGATATTTTCGTTAGTTTTAACGAAAATATCTTGACTAAACCTAACCAATCGTAGGTAGACCACATACTATAGTAGCACCGGCAATTGAATTGTTTACAACTTTACTGCTTCAAATTTCTCAAGCTACTGATGTTAAACAATCATTTTGAATTTCAAGGTCAAATAGGGTCTAAGTCATGTGAGTGAGTCATTTAGCGAAAAAAAAAGAGCGGCAGAATGCGTGAGCAGGCACAAATTTAACGAAAAAAACCTGTAGACTGCACTTTGAAAAAAGTAGAGCGCGGCAGAATTTGTAGACCGCATACTAAAGGAGCACCAGTAGGGGTGAGTAGGACTCTTATTCATTATTTTGTTGCTTAACTACTTGTTTGGCTTTTATTCCTCTTAATTGCGTAACTTAGGTACAACGTTTTAAATATAATGAAGATTTATGGGTTATTCCACAAAAATACGACTTACAAAGTCCCATAATTTGTATAATACATAAGATACAAAGTACACCATATTATAAAAATGAGATTCTAATTAAAGAACAGTAAATATAAAGAAGTATTGATTCTCATTTTGTGATTATATGTAATTCTAAACATGTTTCACTCTTTCTTACCTCCAATTTCTAACGATAAGAAGTTGAGGACTTGAGGTGCCTCGGGTAAGGTAAAATAATGAAGGTGATTAAAAGACTGTATAAACTATGAAGAATATTTCTGAATATTCATTACATATTTAGTTTATAAGGAATATTGAGAAGAATAACTGCTCTTTAGAAATTAATTTCAAGCAGGATGATTATAGCCTACGTTATAATTATGATAATTATCTAGTATTACAAGGTGTTGTTTTTATATGTAAAAGTGGCGCGACTTCGCGCCTTGTAATGTTCTGAGAGTGCTATTTTTACCATATATATATATATATATATATATATACACACACACACACACACACACAGTATATGGCTCTTTTTTTCTTTTTTTTTAATTTTTGTTGTAATTATCACTTTTATTTATTTTAATTATAGCTTATGTACTTTATAATCATATAATAAACATGTTTTTTACCTCAGTAACTTTCAATTTTCCTTCGAAAAATATTCGCAGGTAGTACGGTTGATCGAATGGCTGTTGATGTATGGTTGATATCGTTCAAATAGGGTTAATATTTGTTGTAACAGTTCGCAAATTAATAGTGATGTAATGTTGATAAAAAGGAGTCAGCATTTACAAATATATTTTTCTCAAACGTGGGAATTCCATACTGTTGTTTCTGCGTTTACCGAATAATGATTTTACATCAGCACTCAGTTATCAACCTCATTTCGATATCGAAAATTGAATTTACATCAGCACTCAGTTATCAACCTCATTTCGATATCGAAAATTGAATTTACATCAGCACTCAGTTATCAACCTCATTTCGATATCGAAAATTGTGACAGTTAGATTGCTAATTCGAAATTGCCACGTTACTATCGTTTCAACAATGAAAGGTTGACTCATCAATATTTATTTAGCATCATATCCATACGTGTCATGGGTTGTTTATTTGAATTACGTGTTTGTCACGTGGAAGTTACACGTACAAAAGTTACATGGAAGTTAGAAAAAAAATACGGCAACATTACGGGGAAATGACGTTTAGTAAAGTTGCATGTGAGTTATGTCAGAGTTACTGACAAAATAATTACAGAACTGTTGCGTGTAACATTAATGATAGTGCATTTTAGACTCGTAAAAGTCATTTTTTGGTTTTTGAAAATTCGACATAAATTTGTAGCGTTAAATTTTAATATTTCTTGATAATTTTTATTTAGTTTAAATATTTTGTATTAAAAATGTTAAATTTACTTGTAAATAAATAAAGGTGCCACTCAGCATGTGATGGTAGAACGTCGAAATGGTATCCTGATAATTGAGTTTCTCGTATTATTAGTAACCTTCGTTTTGCTTCCGCCCGATTTGTTTATTCTGACGAAGGTCAAGCTTGTCACTCCATCTTAGTGAAAAATTATTATTATTATTATTATTATTATTATTATTATTAATGCGTGTTGGATGAAAAGCAGCAACACTGCATTTTCTGTCCTTAATATTTGAGAAGCAAAGTTTGTGTATATATATATATTATATACACACACGAGGGGCGGTACGAAAGTAACTCTTATTTTATTTCTCACTAAATATAATTCCAATTCCAATGAAAATTACAGGGAATAATGTATACACACGGGGCAAATATAAAGTAAATATAGTAAAATAAATAAATAAATAAAGTAAATATAAACTGAAAAATAAGGCATTACTTTCGTAGTGACCCTCGTGTTATATATATATACAGTATATATAGTCTATATAGTATATCATCGAGTCCTTTTTAGACTTTAGAAATGTCTCACTTGGTTTGCAGGTATTAAGTGTCCTATTTCCCAGAATTGGTTCGCTTAGAAAAACAGCAATAAAATCTTTATATTCCTTCGCTTCACGCCTTCCACACATCGTGTTATGGGCTCAGGAAAGTTTTCTTAATTAAAACACTAAATAAAATTCTTTTATTCACCTGTAATCCATTCTTTTAAGAGTTGGAGCAACTTTCGCTTCTGCATTCTTACAACTGGAATGGAATTCCCCAGTAGGAGACTGTAAGCAAACGTTATACCATTCGGGGGAAGGTTTGTATATGCTTGGAGTTCGTAACAGTGTATTTTTTTTTTTACACCTACTAACTGATAATAATCTGATAAGAACTGGTATCAGTTTCTAAGATTGGAGAAAAACAATGGTCAAGTGATCCAAATAGATTAAATTTTTCTTAACCCAACCTAAGCGGAGTTGTACTTGCAATGCACGGTGCGGATATCAATTTTATGATTTTCATATTATGCATCTTTCGCGGAATTCTTGTTCCAAGTATTATGTTTTCTCGGAATTCCTTTCACAATGTGAACGTTTTTAAAATAAACATTCCTCGTTCCTGTTTTTTGTTTTTTTTAGGATTTCCAGTTCGATTTCCCACTAAAGGTACAAGATGATAATCGGGTTTTGGGGTTGTTTAACCTACTTCGTAACCGCAGAGGTCATGTGACGGAGGGGAGCCTACACTTTTACTGAGATCCGCATCATCCCAGGGTCGCTACATCATCTGGACGCGCAGAACTAACTACTCCAACTACCACCCACACCCAATGGGAAAAGACGTTTCAATGTGACCAAGATGAAGCTCTCTGAAGATACAAGGAAGAAACTGTGGAACAGTTTCAAAGACAATACTAGCAAAACGTAAAGAAATGTCTCAACAGCATGAAAAAAAATGATTGAAAACAAATGGAGTTAATTTTTATCAAGAAAATAGTAATTATACTTATATAAAATTTTACTTAAAAATAGATAATTATGATTTGAGAATCCGTTATCATGAAAAAAAAAACTGAGAATACACATCACAAACTAAATTCCTTTTCGAAAGAACAGGAATTGCGTGAACCGAGTTCTTGAAACTTTTGTTCCATGTTCCAAGAGCAGTGGGAATAGAGTTTTAACCTTTACGTAACCCGAGAATACCTAACAAGTTGGGTGGGCGGGACTCTTACAGCCGAATTCTTACAGGGGATTTATGTCCTTTTGCACGGCAGCCAGTTAATTGAATTTTCATTTCCTAATTGTCTAGTCCGATGAAATGACATTAAAAGGGAGAGGGCAAAGAGAAATGTAAACAAAATGGGAATGAATCCAGTAAATATGTTAAAATGTTTATTTCACTTCTCGCGGGGGAATTTGCTGCAATTTTTCTTTGATGGATACGATGAGTAACAAACTTTAATGGAAAAATGTTTCGCCATAATGACAAAATTTGTTCAACCATTTTCAAAGGCTTCATACCTTTGGAACAGTCTCGAACAGGAAATCAAAAAGTCAAACTCATTAAAATTCTTTTAAAAGAAACTGAAAGATAAATTCGTTCAATCTTTCAAGCCTAAATTTTCTCATTTCTCCTTCTATACCTCAACTTTCCCTACACGCCTTTCTTTCATCCATTTTACGTCAACGTGGGCTTAAAACTCACATTAAAAAAAAGAAAATAAATAACCCACATGTGTTTTTTTCGGTTTTCTTTTTGTCTTTTTTGGGGGTGGGGAAACAAACAAACCTTGAAAAACAATTTTCTGGAAGAACAACTGGATTTTGGTTCTTCATATTTTGGGTAGTATGCATACAATATTATACATAGGCCTATATATAAAACTGCTACTTGCGTATATTTTTTACGACGCAATAATGCCTTGAGCCAACAGATACATATTCCATACAATAAAAAAAAATAACTCACTTCAGCAAGCTATAAATATTAAAGAGAGTTCAATTAATACTGATCTCACTATCGCTTTGGATGTGTGAGTAGTATAGTTGCACTAAAATAAATTTATAATTACATTTTGCAAGTTGTACTGTGTACCGTTGTACTGTGTTGCGAGTTACTATGAATTATTACATCCTTAGAAAGCGAAGTATATAAAAGTGAAATAGAATAAAAAATGAGTGTGGTTCGAAAACTAATGATACATTAGTTGCCAAATCTTAAGTAAAATGCAAGAGGAAAAACTAAAGTATGACCAACTGATTTTTTTTTCCTGCATGTTCGAAAACTGATTTGGACAGTTTCAGAAAAAAATTCGCCTAGAAACATAAAATTTAGAAAAAAAGCATGAAAAACTACTAACTGGTAATATTCTTTGGAAGTGGGAGGGAGAGTTACATATATTTTATTTATTTTGGTGACTAAGAAAATTAAAAAAAAACACATTAATGATTAGGCCTACTAATTTTTATACTTTTTGGAAATTTCATGTTTTCAGACAATTTTTTCAGAAATCATGACTCTATATATATATATATATATAGGCCCTCTCAGAGGTCCAGAGAGGTCCGGGCCACTTCCAGCTTTTGAGGCCATAGCTAAACCCAATTATTACTTTCACTGCAAAACATTATATTGAAACCTGAAAGTTTTTAAATTTGAGGTTCCCTTTAAGCTTGAGGCCCAGGCCAAATGGCCTTCCTAGCCCCCCGTCTGATAGGCCCTGTATATATATATATATATATAATAACCCAAAATACTTCTACACGTTTGCGAAATGGAAAATGAAGTGTAAGGAGAGTATTGGACCGTTGATAGACGGGGAGGCCGAATACACAAATGACTCGAAAGAAATAAGTGAAATGCTAAGGGAACAATTTAAATCTGTGTTTAGCACCCCTAAGTCCGAGATGGAAGTGGAAAACCCAGACGAGTTTTTCGACATTGATACAGATCAACCAAAAACAAATCCCGGCACAAACCTATTAATGGACTTCGAGTTCACGGAAGGAGATGTAATTACGGCCTTATCACAGATGCGAGACAATTCAGCGCCAGGGCCAGACACATGGAGTGCCACATTTCTGAAGAAATGCAAAGAGAGTATTGTAAAACCACTATACTTACTATGGAGGAAATCACTTCACACAGGACAAATTCCACTCCCCCTTAAAGAACGCGAACATTGCCCCCCTATTTAAAGGTGGTAACAGAGCAATGCCCAAAAATTATCGGCCAGTGGCTCTCACCTCACACCTTATAAAGTGTTTTGAACGCATAATTATAGGCAAAAGTACCTACTACCTACAAGAAAAAGATTTATACAACCCAAATCAACATGGCTTCAGGGCGGGTAGATCATGCCTGTCACAGCTACTCGACCACCAGGAGAAAATATTAGGAACATTGTGTCGAGGACAAAACATTGATGTAATATATACTGACTTTGCTAAAGCCTTCGATAAATGTGACCATGGAATCATAGCACACAAACTTAAGGATACAGGAATTACTGGAAAGCTAGGAAGGTGGATATTTAATTTCTTGACGCAAAGAACGCAAAGAGTGGTGGTAAACGGAGTTAAATCGGAAGTGTCCGAAGTCGTGAGCTCTGTCCCACAAGGGACAGTATTAGCTCCCTTGCTGTTCATAATAATGATTGCAGATATTGATGCAGATATTAAGGACAGTATTGTATCATGCTTCGCAGATGACACAAAGATATGTAAGGAAATATTGAACGAAGATGACATAAGAAAATTACAAAACGACATTGAAACATTATTCCAGTGGGCAGAAGAAAACAATATGAAGTTCAACGAAGAAAAATTCCAACTTCTAAGAGATGGTAATAACAAAGAGCTACAGAAAAAAGGGTACAAAACTCCGCAAGCCAAACAGATAACACCAAATCCACAAGTCAGGGATCTTGGAGTAATAATGTAGTCGGATGTAGAATTCAGAGAGCACTATAAAATAAAAATCACAACGGCTAGAAAAATAATGGGAATCATCTGGAGGAGCTTCCGCAGCAGAAAAGCAAACATCATGCTTAAATTATGGAAGAGTCTAGTCCTACCAATAATTGAGTATTGCTCAGTACTCACAAGCCCACACAGAAAAAGAGACATTGCGAGCACTGAAGCTATACAAAGGACTTTTACGTCTAAGATAGAAGAAACGGAAGGTGAAGACTACTGGTCTCGACTACAATCCCTGAAACTCTACTCTCTTGAAAGAAGGCGCGAGCGGTACACAATAATATACACATGGAAAATACTTGAGGGCTCTGTCCCTAACCTCAGAAATGAAATAGAAACAAACTGGAATGAGAGAAGAGGCAGATTTTGTACGGTCCCAGCTGCGGTGGGACAAGGGGCCATGAAAACGAGGATGGAAAATACCCTCAGAATACGGGGCCCAAAGCTTTTCAATGTCCTTCCAAAAGAAGTGAGGAATCTCCAGCACACCGACCTGAATTACTTCAAGAACCAGCTGGACAGATTCTTGTGCAAAGTCCCTGACCAGCCATGCGTGGCTGGCTACGAGGGCAGGGGGAGTCAGAGAGCAATTCCCTCCTTCACCAAGTCCCGCAAATGAGGCGGGATACTGCAGAGGGGTCGACCGCAGGTCGATCCTGAACCGTCGTTCAAACTCAACAAAAGTAAGTATATATATATACTGTATATATATATATATATATCCATGACTATGTTTTCATATATATATATTAGACCCTTGCTTTACGCAGTCTCACATTACACGGTTTCGCTTTAACACGGTTAGAAATTTGTGGGACAAATTTCTATAAAACGCGGTAAGGTGAGGTATAATAAGGTTCGAGCAGAAAGAAAATCTTGCGGAGCGTATGTTTTGCCCTTCTTCCTCCTACGCCACAATTACTGCTGCTGCTGCTGTCTCCTCCCCCTCGTCCTCCATCGAAGAAAGGTTGGACGATGAGATAACGGAGGAAACTCCAACACCACCCTTAAGTCAGCAACATGGTCTGGTGTACACCCAGGATCATGTAGCCTGGGAGATGTTCAATTTTCACGACGACGATGACGACGTGGAACGATTTGGAACGTAAATACACTTTTTCCGTGAAGAGTTAAGTTCACTTGACGTGGTTTCTCAGAACGCAGAATTCTCTCACGACGTAACCCTAGTGTAAAATGAAGGTCTACTATATATATATATATATATATATATATATATGTGTGTGTGTGTGTGTGTGTGTGGTGTGTGATGAAAGCTTAACTTTCAGTATTTCACTGACAAAAATTAGAAAATGTAGATTTTCTTATCTCAGTTAAAGTTTTCAGAAATGACTCCGGGTTTTAAAGGAAATGGTCTTTCATACAAATTTTAAAGCTCTTAAAACGAGGGAGGTTATTTCATGTTTTCTGAAAAATGTTTCCGAAAAAAAAAGAAGCTGTTTGGAACGAGTGGGTTGGATCTAAACCGAGTTCATCTTGCTTTATATCCTCATTTTCAGATTTTATTTTATGTTCTATAATAATGACTATCGTTATTACGTGTCCTAATCAGTAAGATAAGATAATCATTTCGGCTTTTTATAGTTTCTTTCCTTTCTTATGCAATGTACTCCATCCTACAGAAATGTAGAGAAGTCATTTAAATAATCCTACTTATTATTAAAGGATAAACCTTGCTTCCATATGGCAATTTTAATCTTATATGTGTAAAAACTTGAAACACCAATATGTAATCACATACACACACACACAGGGCCTATCAGAGGGGGGGAGGGCCATTTGGCCTGGGCCTCAAGCTTAAGGGGGCCTCAAATTTAGAAACATTCGGGTTTGAATATAATGTTTTGCAGTGAAAGTAATAACTGAGTTTAGCTATGGGCCTCAAAGCTGGAAGTGGCCCGGGCCTCTCTGGACCTCTGAGAGGGCCTGCATATATATATATAATATATATAATATATATATAATTATATATATATATATATATATATAAGGTACAACAAAGAATAATAAAATAATAATAATAATAATAATAATAATAATTATTATTATTATTATTATTATTATTATTACTCCAAATATTAGTTTATTTCAGCCATTTGTAATTCCAGTTTTTAAAAATAGTTGGGAATTAAAAATTAAAAAGTTTCATCTGTCTTTCAGTGCCTGAATTATATACATTACCTAAATTAAGTATATTGCAATATACAGTACTTAAAAGTATACTCTTCCTCCATCATCATCGGGCAAAGGGCACATACCAAATTTTTTTTCAGAGTTACTGGCATGAGGTGAACGGCGAACCTTCTTTATTTTATATAAGAATCACTTTAAATTATATAAAAAGGATATGTACAATTATGCTCTCTCTCTCTCTCTCTCTCTCTCTCTCTCTCTCTCTCTCTCTCTCTCTCTCTCTCTCTCTCTCTCTCTCTCTCTCTCTCTCTCTCTCTCTCTCTCTTGTTCCCTCCTCTTTTCGGCAGTGAAAAGGAAGCTTACAGGAAGGATAGTTAATTAAGATAAGGTAGCAGTAGTGTTGTTCCCTTTCGCCAAAAACGTAGCAGGAACTGCTGATCGGGTTTGTTTTCAGAGTGCTGAGAGCTCTCAGATAATACCCACGTTGGTAGAGACGGGAAACTCGTTGGGAGCCCTCGGGAATCAAAACCTCTGAAGGCGTTTTCATTTTCAGGGCTGCTACGTGGAGATACAGTGTAGGATTGTTTGTACATTTTAGGATAATCGTAGTATATTTAACTTACCTTGCTAAAGCATAATTTCATATTTTGGATCAAGTAAAGATAAGCACCCCCAACCTTTTTTAGTTAGCTTTATAAGGCTAACTAACGAAAATATCACGACCTAACCTAACCAATCGTCAAGGGCGTACAGTTGACCTAACGATTGGCTAGGTTAAGTCGTGATATTTTCGTTAGTTAGCCTTATAAAGCTAACTAAAAAAGGTTGGGGGTGCTTATCTTTACTTGATCCCATATTTTTAAGTCGCAGTAGCAATGTTCCCTTTTATCAATAAATGTACTGGGAAGCGCTGGCCGGAACTGTTTTTAGAGCACTGTGAATTCTCAGATGATATCCTATTGGTTGAGAAGGGAAGCTTGAGGGGAGCTCTCGAGAGTTTAAACCTCCGAATAGAACGGACAAAGCTTTGTCTGTTCTATACTTTGCTACACAAAGAACCAAGATTTTATTGAATCCAGTATTTTCAAATAAATTTATGTTAAAGGCAATTTTCATTTGAATCATGAAATTTTCTTTATTTTCAAAGTGTGAAAAGTTCAAATTGAACAAAATTCAGATATTGAATCATTTTGACAATAAAATAATTTGTTGAAAACTGCAATGAACAAATATTATTTGTTACATTTGTTTTCAAACAAATTATCTATTGTGATTTGAACAAAAAGTATGGGTGTGATTGGTTGATCTGTTTTACGTCCGTCGTCCAACTTAGGGCACTGAGGTGTGTGTGTGTATGTATGTGTGTGTGTGTGTGTGTGTGTGTGTGTGTGTGTGTGTGTGTAATAAAGTCAAAAAATCGTGTTTGAAAAAAGTTTACCTGAACAAGAAGCAGTCAACAAGTCTTCAAATTTATTTATTAAACGTCACCAATCTGACTTAGTCTATAGTTTCCTCGTTGTGACTTAAAATAAGTTAATCTTGGAATCTGGATTTCTAATCGGATTAGCCTTTTCGAGGGTAGATCTAATAAGGCTATTAATTTGTGAATGCATAACTTCGAATACGTTTATAATTTATGCTTTTTCTCTGTTTATTTCTCTTTCATACTATTTATATTTCTTTTAAATATAAATGAATAAAAATCTCTAAAGTTGAATTTGCCACTTGAAAGTTTAAATTGCGATCTTTCACTAATTTTATTCAGTAATTATAATTTCCAGAGGCTAAACTACTTAAAATATTTAATTAAAACTTTCTAATTATTTTCTCATACAAATACAAATTTCTATCAAAGAAATTTTGTAGAAAACAAAGAAATGGAAATTAAAAAAGTACGCAGCAGATTCAGCATAATAATACTTTGTACAAAAATTTCAACAAAAATTTCAACAAAATTAATGTTTGTTGAATTGAAAGTAACAATATTTTGTTCGATGAAATGAAAAAAGTTTGTTAAAAATGCGTTCTCGTGAACAATTTTTTTGTATGCGAATCAACAAAATTCGACTCTTTAAAAGTGTACTACAACTTTTCATGCGTGAAAGTTTTGCTCATTTATTTTCATTTATTTATATTTTTTCTCTCTACTCTTTTCTCGGGCTAGCCTGGAGTGGATATTAGGGGCTTTGTTATTCCGTACGTTTATAGCTGTATCTATCTATCTATCTATATCTATTTCATCGATATAAATATTAGGATGCGCATCTCATCCTATCCCAGCAGTGTGAAATTAGCGTAAAATGAGTTAATTAGTATAGTAAAACAGTGTAATTATTGTAGGAGTATTGAAGAATAGGGACCCCAGCCTTCTTTAGTTAGGCTTATAAGTAGGCTGACCATATTTCCTTGAGACAAAAACGGGACATTGGGATGGCAAAAAAGGGACGGGGGTTATGTAATATTCTGTATTCATGAAAAAGTAAGTACATAAACCGGGAAAAAATTGACATTTTTATTAAAACGACGGGACGGCCAGGAAATATAAACAAAACGGTACTGTCCCGTTCAAAACGGTACGTATGGTCAGCCTACTTATAAGGCTAACTAACGAAAATATCACGACCTAACCTAACCAGTCGTTAGGTTAACTGTACGCCCTTGACGATTGGTTAGGTTAGGTCATGATATTTTCGTTAGTTAGCCTTATAAAGCTAACTAAAGAAGGCTGGGGTCCCTATTCTTCAATAGCTCCTTATTGTATAATTAGTGTAAAATTTAATGTAATCACTATAGTAGAATTTCATAAAATTACCGAAGTAAAACTTATTGTAATGTATAATTAGTGTAAAATTTAGTAATTAATGTTAAATTTGACGTAATCAGCGTGAAATTTAAGTTAATTAGTATAAAATTTAATATAATTAATGTGAAATTTTGTATAATTAGTATAAAATTTAAGCGCACTTTGGAAGCGAGCAAAACTATTTCCCGACCATTGTTACGTATTAATCATTACCTTTTCACACTAAACTAAAAGTCAAGAAATCTGAAATGAAGACGAAAATTGGCATTTTGACTACACTCCAAATTCATGCCATTTGTTACCATTAAGTCAAATTAGTAAGTAAATGAATACGAAGGTATGTGTAACTTGTCTAAGTTTGCAATATAGTAGACTCTTGGGGTGAGTAAGTGCCTTATAATAAATTAAATAAAAGGGGTCTAAGAAAGAGTATTTCCTATGATAACATACAGGGTAGCGCAAAACCCGCGCACATAGGAATTTTCAGTGTTGACTATATATTTTTTTTTCTTTTAGGTAGGGGATGGCTGCGAAATTAACAATATACGAAAGGGTGAGTTTGGTTTTAATGTATGGAATACCAGGTACTACAAATCGGTGAATCAGTACAGAATTTAAATTCTGTCAGTAGTATAGCCGCAAAAGGGGAGAGTGCAGGAATGTTGCAGGTTATATGTATGTTGCAAAGGGGGTGGGTGTTGCAAAGGGGGGAAGGGTGTTGTTGCAAAGGGGGAAGGGGGTTGTTGCAAAGGGGGTTGTTGCAAAGGGGGGTGGGGGAAAAACTTGGAGGCGGCGTTATCCCCCAAGAGAAAGGAGGAGGAGGAGAGAAAGGAGGAGAGGTGTTCACCTGGCAGGAGCCAAGTGCACATTAAGACTTCCAGCCGGGCTGGCGTTGTTTTATAGGCTCCTAATCAGCCAGAATCAGCCAGTTGGCTGAGCCAAGGTGAGAGAGAGGCGCCTGAAGGAGAGAGAGAGAGAGACAGCTGAAGGAGAGAGAGCTGAAGAAGAGAGAGATGCCTGTAGGAGGGAGAGACGCCTGAAGGAGAGAGGATAGGTACACATGCAGGAGGTACACATGCTGGAGGTACACACACATACGCACACATGCAGGAGTACACATGCTGGATGTACACATGCTGGAGGCAAACATGCAGGAGAGAGAGAGAGAGAGAGACACCTGAAGGAGGAAGATACATGCAGGAGAGAGAGAGAGAGAGAGACACCTGAAGGAGGGAGAGAGACACCTGAAGGACAGAGTGGAGTTCTCCCCCAATTTATTTTCGTTTCCCTAACCTAAGAGGCCACTAAGGGGTTTACCAAAGGGCCAGAAATAGAAGGAGCAGAGCTCCTTACTCGGCGGAGCCGAGGGGGAATGGTTCTTCACCAGCTTCGCGATCTTTTATAATCCTCTATTCTGGCTGAGTTGCCAGATAGCGCAAGGTATTCCAGATAGCGCCATGTGTCCCATTAATCGTGTAACACATATATGACGGCTGTTATTCCAAATGTACTTGTATATATAATAAAACTAATGAACCATATAAAATACCACAATATATATTTATATGGTTATTCAAGATTCAACCGTATAAAATAACACAAGCGCCTCTTTCATTACGCTTTAATAGAATTAACAAAGTTACCCTATTTCGTTAGACAGAAAACGAATTTTTATAAGGGTTACCCAACGAATTATGAGAGTATCACCGAATTAAAACTTTTATGGGTAACTATATCGACATAAGCTTATTATTGTAACGTTTGCTCCCAATATAAATTTTCCTAAAAACAGTAAAACCAATTAATTTAATTATGAAACTTCATTTAAATAATTTACGATACAATTCCACCAAACGAGATGAAAACTTATGAAACTTATAGCCTCATTCCTGCGACGAAAAAATGAAAATGACGAAAAATAAAGAAATTATTCATTTGGAATTGCCCAAGCCACTATAGCGGGGTCGGACGGAGAAATCTGTTCTTTTAAACATCTTATTTCTGCTTATTAAATAACTTTTTAGACACTTGATTTTTATATAAATATTTCAGTCACGAATACAGTGGGAAAAACGATATGGTTATTCAGTCTGAAGATTCAACCGTATAAAATAACACAAGCGCCTCTTTCATTACGCTTTAATAGAATTAACAAAGTTACCCTATTTCGTTAGACAGAAAACGAATTTTTATAAGGGTTACCCAACGAATTATGAGAGCATCACCGAATTAAAACTTTTATGGGTAACTATATCGACATAAGCTTATTATTATTGTAACGTTTGCTCCCAATATAAATTTTCCTAAATAACAGTAAAACCAATTAATTTATTTAATTATGAAACTTCATTTAAATAATTTACGATACAATTCCACCAAACGAGATGAAAACTTATGAAACATATAGCCTCATTCCTGCGACGAAAAAATGAAAAAATGACGAAAAATAAAGAAATTATTCATTTGGAATTGCCCAAGCCACTATAGCGGGGTCGGACGGAGAATATCTGTTCTTTTAAACATCTTATTTCTGCTTATTAAATAACTTTTTAGACACTTGATTTTTATTATAAATATTTAAGTCACGAATAACAGTGGGAAAAACGTCCGGAAAAGAAAATTATGAAACATCTCCTTCCAGACCACTCTTGTATATATATATATATATATATATATATATATATATATATATAAAACAACTCATGCACACACACACACACACACACACACACACACACACGATGAAAGGCAGAAGCTAAATCAGTTCGAATCGTGTCCCTAGAGACCTTTTTCGTTCGATTCGTGTCCCTAGAGACCTTTTTCGTTCGAATCGTGTCTCTAGGGACCTTTTTCGGGTCGATGGTTTAAGCCGTTCGAGCAGAAACCACCACAGACTCCAGATATTAATTTTATCATTGTTATTACTTCTACAAATATTTACGCGTATTTTGTATGGTGTATATAGAAATATAATGATGAGATGCTTTTTTAAAATATAATTTGAAGCCAATTAAATTCTACTTATTAATAAATAACTTTTTACACACAAACTACATCTTAACTGCAAACACCTTGCACATCAATTCTTATTATCATTATTATTATTATTTCTACAATGAAACGGGGTCGGGCCGAAGAACGGGTGAGAGATCTCCCCCCCATATATATATATATATATATATATATATATATATATATAAATTGAATTTACCGTGGTACACCATGTTTGGCAAACGCTTTAGTGGTGCAAGCCTCATTTACTGATGCATATTATATCTATCGGGCAAATAACTTTTAATTCAGTCACTGATTGACCCTCTAATACCGCAACAGCACAAATTATTGAGTAGAATGTTGTGTTCTATTACATCAAACAACTTACTCATACCCACTGCCATAATTTTCTTTTATCATAACTCAGCCGAGCAACTACTAAGCGACGTTGGATCTGAGTGGTAGTTGGATGGGGAGTCATCCACCGCAGCAGATAATTTACATTCGATAAATGTAATGAAATAATTAAATAAAATATGCATTTATTTTTATATCACGGATGGAGTCGATGTAGACAATGCAGGTCCTGAGCTTAAATTATCTAAAACCATAACAATACAAATTATTTCAATAGAATATTATGGTCTATTACATTATTACACCTTGCCCAGATCCATTACCAATAACCTCAATTTAGTAATAATAACAATTATCTCTCATACACTATATATATAATATAATATATATATATATATATATATATATATATAGAAAGAGAGCGAGAGTTTTGTTCAAATAAAGGATTCAATTTATAATGAAAAGGTACGACTTGGGATGTCATTCGATTACTGAGAGTTATTAGCAATGAAGTTCAGTAGAGATTACCCCATAGGACACGTAGGGTGCCCATTTATCTGCCAACCACTTTCTTTTATTATGTGTAATGACCACCTTAGACCTACAGTTTAACGTGGAACCATCAACAGCCCAGCGTCTTAACCACTAGGACACATAGGGTGCCCATTTATCTGCCAACCACTTTCTTTTATTATGTGGAATGACCACCTTAGACCTACAGTTTAACGTGGAACCATCAACAGCCCCAGCGTCTTAACCACTAGGACACGTAGGGTGCCCATTTATCTGCCAACCACTTTCTTTTATTATGTGGAATGACCACCTTAGACCTACAGTTTAACTCCGAACCATCAACAGCCCAGCGTCTTAACCACTAGGACACGTAGGGTGCCCATTTATCTGCCAACCACTTTATTTTATTATGTGTAATGACCACCTTAGACCTACAGTTTAACGTTGAAACCGAATGTTATTTTTAAAATATAATTATGATATATTTCTTTATACCCTCTCGATTACATTAGTGACTAATGATGCGGGAAATTGAGTAAATGGAAATATTATTTTCTCGAAAACTATGGGTGATAGAAAACTTCTGAAACCATATTTGGAATCAATATCAAAAGTTCTATACGAATCACCAAATAATTTTCAAAGGAGAATAAGAGCATTAATTCTATTAGTGAAAATATAAAGATGCAATTACTCGTCCGTACCCGTTATAGCGGAATGGTACACGTCATAGCTCCACCCAGCTACATCGGCAGCCAATCACGACGAACATCTGGTCTTTTGGGCGGAGCTTGAACTATCTGTGAAGTGTAAAAGGCTCTTTATTTCAAGAAATCGATTCGGGACAATGCTCTTTTTACAATATCAATGCCCAAGTCTTCTTCATTTGACCAATAATGTCCTTCAGAGGGCAATCGATGGTATCCTGTGAATAACAGTATTCCAAAAAATTGCTTTCATTTCATCCATGGACACAGTAATACAGCACTGAATAGAAGCTAATTATAAAAGAAAATGGGCTTTTGGTACAACTTGCATAATTATGATAGAGTCCTAGTCCAAACGTATTTGTCACGCAGTTTACAAATTAGTTGACAAATTTATGAAAAAAGTGTGTGGAAACCATTCATGTGCAAAAGTCTTAGTTTGATAAAATATGGTAAATGTGGTACACAGTAGCTCTTTAGTTAATTTCAAGAAAAATTTAGACACTTTCATGAGTGAAAGAGATAGTTTGTAGATTTATATCGTGTATATCCTTAGTTTCAGTTTTGTAGGCTCTTTTGGTGGATGTAAATAGTTGTATATTAATTAGCTAGTTTGAGGGTCTTCCGGAACGCTTCTTGTGGCATTCTGAACAGTTCCATCGGCTTCAAACTTATCTCTAATTCGAGTGATGGTAAGTCGCGTTGGTGGATCTGTTTGTCTCGTCATGATATACATTAATATAGTGATAAAAATACTTAAGATTGTCCATGATCACGAGATTCACATTTTCAGTCGTAGGGTATGAGTAATCGACATGGTGTAGCATGACGTAATGCCGCTTGTCACACCACCCATCCGCAAGACTCATTATCCATACCTGCTGCTTCTCTTCTGCACGCGTTGTTTCTTTTACTTTACGGTATATGTGAGACTTTATAAAGTTTAGCTCTGCAGCATACTTCAGCACATCGTCAGTGCAACGAAAGCCTTCAATGGTCTCACCAGAACATCCGTAGAGTATTTGTACATCTTGGAACTTCACACAATCCAATGTGGTTTTAAAAGAGGCATAGGAGGGGGAATAGGAAGTTTTTCGGTATCCACCACATCCTGGCACTTTGCTGAATACCATTTCATAAACGTTGTACAAGCAATATTAAAGGTAGCCATTTGAATACACGTCTGATTTTTCTTCTGAATACACGTCTGATCTCTCGGTCTTACTGCAGTCGACTGACCACGCAGGGAATCACAGATAGTAGCATGACTCACGGTCTTACAGTGGGCGGAGCTTAGAATTTTCGCCTGTGCACACACAAAGGAGAAAGTGAAACGCTAATTGAAACATGAGTTATTTAATAAACGAGATATTCAGTTAACACAAGAAATAACAGAAAACACAAGAAAAAACAAATGCTTAGATTTGGTGATCACAAACAACAGAAACCTAAAGAAACCTGTACTCGATATGAAGGGCTTTCATATCGTTCAGTACTATTTTTGTTCCACTTTACAACCGGATGGTAAGTCATCTTTAAATACGTCTAGAATACAATCAAAAGCACGCACAAAGAGTTCATCGTTAGTTACATTATTAAACACAAGTTTATAAACACGCTTTTCCAATCGAGGGTTTATTTCTACCGACCCGAGCTTTTCAATCGTGAACACGTCTTCACTCAACATAGCGGCAATTGAAATAATCTAAATCGTTACGACAACTGCGCGTTATATAAAGAAATAGTTCTTCAGGATAATTTTCACGAACTAGGCATATTTTATAATGTTTTACTAAACATCTTCACACACCGGCGCACTATTTGAGAGGAACATATGCTCATATTTTTCCTTTCTGCCCGTCAAACGATACTCATCTCTAAAGTCTGTTAAAAACTCACGCAGGACACTAGCCACAACCTCACTACGAACCTCGTCATGATATACATTAATATAGTGATAAAAATACTTAAGATTGTCCATGATCACGAGATTCACATTTTCAGTCGTAGGGTATGAGTAATCGACATGGTGTAGCATGACGTAATGCGGCTTGTCACACCACCCATCCGCAAGACTCATTATCCATACCTGCTGCTTCTCTTCTGCACGCGTTGTTTCTTTTACTTTAGACTTTATAAAGTTTAGATCTGCAGCATACTTCAGCACATCGTCAGTGCAACGAAAGCCTTCAATGGTCTCACCAGAACATCCGTAGAGTATTTGTACATCTTGGAACTTCACACAATCCAATGTGGTTTTAAAAGAGGCATAGGAGGGGGGGAATAGGAAGTTTTTCGGTATCCACCACATCCTGGCACTTTGCTGAATACCATTTCATAAACGTTGTACAAACAATATTAAAGGTAGCCATTTGAATACACGTCTGATTTTTCTTCTGAATACACGTCTGATCTCTCGGTCTTACTGCAGTCGACTGATCACGCAGGGAATCACAGATAGCAACATGACTCACGGTCTTACAGTGGGCGGAGCTTAGAATTTTCGCCTGTGCACACACAAAGGAGAAAGTGAAACGCTAATTGAAACATGAGTTATTTAATAAACGTGATATTCAGTTAACACAAGAAATAACAGAAAACACAAGAAAAAACAAATGCTTAGATTTGGTGATCACAAACAACAGAAACCTAATACTTTAAAGAAAGCATTCTATTAAATACTTTTAGCCTATGTTCACGAATTAATACCGGTTTTAAAATAGATTCGACAAGAAGACCGGCTGGACTGATTTTATAGAAATTCAAGGATTCCAAGTTGATCACGAGAGAAGTTATGTAGTCATCTTCCATGCTGCAAAATCTCGTCGTTAGCCTGCCTGCTCAGAGCACCGACAAGAGGTAAAATCGAATCCACATCAACACAAAATTTTAGTCGCTAAAATAACAGCCTGAGTATTGTTCATGTTCTAAATTATCTTTGATTCGTTTTGATAAAATTGAGTAAACTGCAGCCTTTGTTTCCTGATCAGAAACTCTCCGTCTTTTTCTGGTATGGTGCAAGGCTTCGTTGCAACCATATTCACTGCACGAGTCTACTTCACAGTCGTTGCCTTCTAATCTAGATTTACACTCTTCACTAATGCATTCGATGGGTGAATAATCATCTTGGTTGATATTATTGACACCACATTCGAGAGGGCTCACTGGGGTAACGGACACTTCAGGTAATGGCGCGGACGCTTGAGGTGGGTCGGGGACAATCTCCTCAGGTTGCCCTTGTGGCGGGGCAAATATTGTGTGGGGGTAATTATGTGTTGCTTCTAAGTAAACAAAACGGGCCTTATGTAACACAGTGGCAATTAATAATGATTTATGCAAAGATGCACCAGCTCTTCTGGAACGTCTGGATGCAATTTTACCGAGCGATATATTTATCAACTTGTATGCTTCAAACCCGTTTGGAACGTCAGATATCATGTTCACCACCTAGGAATTGGTCAAGGCACAGAGAGCTAACTAACACGACTCTATCCTCTATTACCAATCTTGTAATGAGTTAAAGTGAAAGTTTCGCCTGCCTTTATACAATGTCGTTCTGACGTCGTTATCAAGCTCCACACAGGGAACTTCCAGGAAGTAACATGAATCACGTTGCTGTTCTTTCACCTGTACACACACCACACACACACACACACACACACACACACACACAAAGGAGAAAGTGATACGTTGGTTGAAACATGATTTATTTAATAAAAAAATATTCAAGCTATATATATATATATTTACAAACACGTGTAATAAATAAGTTAACAACAGACATCAATGATTATTCAAGACATATTTAAAACGTGTGATAAATAAGTTAACAATGAATTTCTGTAACCCGAGAGACGACGGACGGAGTCATTACAAGCTCGGCTCCGCCGCTTGTAATGACTCCGTCCGTCGTCTCTCGGGTTAACAAATTCATTGTTAACTTGTTTATCACACGTTTGTAAATATGTCTTGAATATAATCATTGATGTCTGTTGTTAACTTATTTATTACACGTGTTTGTAAATATATATATATAGCTTGAATATTTCTTTTATTAAATAAATCATGTTTCAACCAACGTATCACTTTCTCCTTTGTGTGTGTGTGTGTGTGTGTGTGTGTGTGTGTGTGTGTGTGTGTGCGTGTGTACAGGTGAAAGAACAGCAACGTGATTCATGTTACTTCCTGGAAGTTCCCTGTGTGGAGCTTGATAACGACGTCAGAACGACATTGTATAAAGGCAGGCGAAACTTTCACTTTAACTCATTACAAGATTGGTAATAGAGGATAGAGTCGTGTTAGTTAGCTCTCTGTGCCTTGACCAATTCCTAGGTGGTGAACATGATATCTGACGTTCCAAACGGGTTTGAAGCATACAAGTTGATAAATATATCGCTCGGTAAAATTGCATCCAGACGTTCCAGAAGAGCTGGTGCATCTTTGCATAAATCATTATTAATTGCCACTGTGTTACATAAGGCCCGTTTTGTTTACTTAGAAGCAACACATAATTACCCCCACACAATATTTGCCCCGCCACAAGGGCAACCTGAGGAGATTGTCCCCGACCCACCTCAAGCGTCCGCGCCATTACCTGAAGTGTCCGTTACCCCAGTGAGCCCTCTCGAATGTGGTGTCAATAATATCAACCAAGATGATTATTCACCCATCGAATGCATTAGTGAAGAGTGTAAATCTAGATTAGAAGGCAACGACTGTGAAGTAGACTCGTGCAGTGAATATGGTTGCAACGAAGCCTTGCACCATACCAGAAAAAGACGGAGAGTTTCTGATCAGGAAACAAAGGCTGCAGTTTACTCAATTTTATCAAAACGAATCAAAGATAATTTAGAACATGAACAATACTCAGGCTGTTATTTTAGCGACTAAAATTTTGTGTTGATGTGGATTCGATTTTACCTCTTGTCGGTGCTCTGAGCAGGCAGGCTAACGATGAGATTTTGCAGCATGGAAGATGACTACATAACTTCTCTCGTGATCAACTTGGAATCCTTGAATTTCTATAAAATCAGTCCAGCCGGTCTTCTTGTCGAATCTATTTTAAAACCGGTATTAATTCGTGAACATAGGCTAAAAGTATTTAATAGAATGCTTTCTTTAAAGTATTAGGTTTCTGTTGTTTGTGATCACCAAATCTAAGCATTTGTTTTTTCTTGTGTTTTCTGTTATTTCTTGTGTTAACTGAATATCACGTTTATTAAATAACTCATGTTTCAATTAGCGTTTCACTTTCTCCTTTGTGTGTGCACAGGCGAAAATTCTAAGCTCCGCCCACTGTAAGACCGTGAGTCATGTTGCTATCTGTGATTCCCTGCGTGATCAGTCGACTGCAGTAAGACCGAGAGATCAGACGTGTATTCAGAAGAAAAATCAGACGTGTATTCAAATGGCTACCTTTAATATTGTTTGTACAACGTTTATGAAATGGTATTCAGCAAAGTGCCAGGATGTGGTGGATACCGAAAAACTTCCTATTCCCCCCCTCCTATGCCTCTTTTAAAACCACATTGGATTGTGTGAAGTTCCAAGATGTACAAATACTCTACGGATGTTCTGGTGAGACCATTGAAGGCTTTCGTTGCACTGACGATGTGCTGAAGTATGCTGCAGATCTAAACTTTATAAAGTCTAAAGTAAAAGAAACAACGCGTGCAGAAGAGAAGCAGCAGGTATGGATAATGAGTCTTGCGGATGGGTGGTGTGACAAGCCGCATTACGTCATGCTACACCATGTCGATTACTCATACCCTACGACTGAAAATGTGAATCTCGTGATCATGGACAATCTTAAGTATTTTTATCACTATATTAATGTATATCATGACGAGGTTCGTAGTGAGGTTGTGGCTAGTGTCCTGCGTGAGTTTTTAACAGACTTTAGAGATGAGTATCGTTTGACGGGCAGAAAGGAAAAATATGAGCATATGTTCCTCTCAAATAATGCGCCGGTGTATGAAGATGTTTAGTAAAACATTATAAAATATGCCTAGTTCGTGAAAATTATCCTGAAGAACTATTTCTTTATATAACGCGCAGTTGTCGTAACGATTTAGAAGATTATTTCAATTGCCGCTATGTTGAGTGAAGACGTGTTCACGATTGAAAAGCTCGGGTCGGTAGAAATAAACCCTCGATTGGAAAAGCGTGTTTATAAACTTGTGTTTAATAATGTAACTAACGATGAACTCTTTGTGCGTGCTTTTGATTGTATTCTAGACGTATTTAAAGATGACTTACCATCCGGTTGTAAAGTGGGAACAAAAATACTACTGAACGATATGAAAGCCCTTCATATCGAGTACAGGTTTCTTTAGGTTTCTGTTGTTTGTGATCACCAAATCTAAGCATTTGTTTTTTCTTGTGTTTTCTGTTATTTCTTGTGTTAACTGAATATCTCGTTTATTAAATAACTCATGTTTCAATTAGCGTTTCACTTTCTCCTTTGTGTGTGCACAGGCGAAAATTCTAAGCTCCGCCCACTGTAAGACCGTGAGTCATGCTACTATCTGTGATTCCCTGCGTGGTCAGTCGACTGCAGTAAGACCGAGAGATCAGACGTGTATTCAGAAGAAAAATCAGACGTGTATTCAATGGCTACCTTTAATATTGCTTGTACAACGTTTATGAAATGGTATTCAGCAAAGTGCCAGGATGTGGTGGATACCGAAAAACTTCCTATTCCCCCTCCTATGCCTCTTTTAAAACCACATTGGATTGTGTGAAGTTCCAAGATGTACAAATACTCTACGGATGTTCTGGTGAGACCATTGAAGGCTTTCGTTGCACTGACGATGTGCTGAAGTATGCTGCAGAGCTAAACTTTATAAAGTCTCACATATACCGTAAAGTAAAAGAAACAACGCGTGCAGAAGAGAAGCAGCAGGTATGGATAATGAGTCTTGCGGATGGGTGGTGTGACAAGCGGCATTACGTCATGCTACACCATGTCGATTACTCATACCCTACGACTGAAAATGTGAATCTCGTGATCATGGACAATCTTAAGTATTTTTATCACTATATTAATGTATATCATGACGAGACAAACAGATCCACCAACGCGACTTACCATCACTCGAATTAGAGATAAGTTTGAAGCCGATGGAACTGTTCAGAATGCCCACAAGAAGCGTTCCGGAAGACCCTCAAACTAGCTAATTAATATACAACTATTTACATCCACCAAAAGAGCCTACAAAACTGAAACTAAGGATATACACGATATACAATCTACAAACTATCTCTTTCACTCATGAAAGTGTCTAAATTTTTCTTGAAATTAACTAAAGAGCTACTGTGTACCACATTTACCATATTTTATCAAACTAAGACTTTTGCACATGAATGGTTTCCACACACTTTTTTCATAAATTTGTCAACTAATTTGTAAACTGCGTGACAAATACGTTTGGACTAGGACTCTATCATAATTATGCAAGTTGTACCAAAGCCCATTTTCTTTTATAATTAGCTTCTATTCAGTGCTGTATTACTGTGTCCATGGATGAAATGAAAGCAATTTTTTGGAATACTGTTATTCACAGGATACCATCGATTGCCCTCTGAAGGACATTATTGGTCAAATGAAGAAGACTTGGGCATTGATATTGTAAAAAGAGCATTGTCCCGAATCGATTTCTTGAAATAAAGAGCCTTTTACACTTCACAGATAGTTCAAGCTCCGCCCAAAAGACCAGATGTTCGTCGTGATTGGCTGCCGATGTAGCTGGGTGGAGCTATGACGTGTACCATTCCGCTATAACGGGTACGGACGAGTAATTGCATCTTTATATTTTCACTAATAGAATTAATGCTCTTATTCTCCTTTGAAAATTATTTGGTGATTCGTATAGAACTTTTGATATTGATTCCAAATATGGTTTCAGAAGTTTTCTATCACCCATAGTTTTCGAGAAAATAATATTTCCATTTACTCAATTTCCCGCATCATTAGTCACTAATGTAATCGAGAGGGTATAAAGAAATATATCATAATTATATTTTAAAAATAACATTCGGTTTCAACGTTAAACTGTAGGTCTAAGGTGGTCATTACACATAATAAAATAAAGTGGTTGGCAGATAAATGGGCACCCTACGTGTCCTAGTGGTTAAGACGCTGGGCTGTTGATGGTTCAGTTAAACTGTAGGTCTAAGGTGGTCATTACACATAATAAAAGAAAGTGGTTGGCAGATAAATGGGCACCCTACGTGTCCTAGTGGTTAAGACGCTGGGGCTGTTGATGGTTCACGTTAAACTGTAGGTCTAAGGTGGTCATTACACATAATAAAAGAAAGTGGTTGGCAGATAAATGGGCACCCTACGTGTCCTAGTGGTTAAGACGCTGGGCTGTTGATGGTTCGTTAAACTGTAGGTCTAAGGTGGTCATTACACATAATAAAAGAAAGTGGTTGGCAGATAAATGGGCACCCTACGTGTCCTATGGGGTAATCTCTACTGAACTTCATTGCTAATAACTCTCAGTAATCGAATGACATCCCAAGTCGTACCTTTTCATTATAAATTGAATCCTTTATTTGAACAAAACTCTCGCTCTCTTTCTATATATATATATATATATATATATATATATATATATATATAGTGTATGAGAGATAATTGTTATTATTACTAAATTGAGTTATTGGTAAGGTGTAATAATGTAATAGACCATAATATTCTATTGAAATAATTTGTATTGTTATGGTTTTAGATAATTTAAGCTCAGGACCTGCATTGTCTACATCGACTCCATCCGTGATATAAAAATAAATGCATATTTTATTTAATTATTTCATTACATTTATCGAATGTAAATTATCTGCTGCGGTGGATGACTCCCCATCCAACTACCACTCAGATCCAACGTCGCTTAACGTAGTTGCTCGGCTGAGTTATGATAAAAGAAAATTATGGCAGTGGGTATGAGTAAGTTGTTTGATGTAATAGAACACAACATTCTACTCAATAATTTGTGCTGTTGCGGTATTAGAGGGTCAATCAGTGACTGAATTAAAAGTTATTTGCCCGATAGATATAATATGCATCAGTAAATGAGGCTTGCACCACTAAAGCGTTTGCCAAACATGGTGTACCACGGTAAATTCAATTTATATATATATATATATATATATTGGGGGGGAGATCTCTCACCCGTTCTTCGGCCCGACCCCGTTTCATTGTAGAAATAATAATAATAATGATAATAAGAATTGATGTGCAAGGTGTTTGCAGTTAAGATGTAGTTTGTGTGTAAAAAGTTATTTATTAATAAGTAGAATTTAATTGGCTTCAAATTATATTTTAAAAAAGCATCTCATCATTATATTTCTATATGACACCATACAAAATACGCGTAAATATTTGTAGAAGTAATAATAATGATAAAATTAATATCTGGAGTCTGTGGTGGTTTCTGCTCGAACAAGGTCTCTAGGGACACGATTCGAACGAAAAAGGTCTCTAGGGACACGATTCGAACTGATTTAGTTTCTGCCTTTCATCGTGTGTGTGTGTGTGTGTGTGTGTGTGTGTGTGCATGAGTTGTTTATTATATATATATATATATTATATATCAAGAGTGGTCTGGAAGGAGATGTTTCATAATTTCTTTTCCGGACGTTTTTCCCACTGTTATTCGTGACTTAAATATTTATAATAAAAATCAAGTGTCTAAAAAGTTATTTAATAAGCAGAAATAAGATGTTTAAAAGAACAGATATTCTCCGACCCCGCTATAGTGGCTTGGGCAATTCCAAATGAATAATTTCTTTATTTTTCGTCATTTTTTCATTTTTCGTCGCAGGAATGAGGCTATATGTTTCATAAGTTTTCATTTCGTTTGTTGGAATTGTATCGTAAATTATTTAAATGAAGTTTCATAATTAAATTAATTGGTTTTACTGTTATTTAGGAAAATTTATATTGGGAACAAACGTTACAATAATAAGCTTATGTCGATATAGTTACCCATAAAAGTTTTAATCCGGTGATGCTCTCATAATTCGTTGGGTAACCTTATAAAAATTCGTTTCTGTCTAACGAAATAGGGTAACTTTGTTAATTCTATTAAAGCGTAATGAAAGAGGCGCTTGTGTTATTTTATACTGTTGAATCTTGAATAACCATATAAATATATATTGTGGTATTTTATATGGTTCATTAGTTTATTATATATACAAATACATTTGGAATAACAGCCGTCATATATGTGTTACACGATTAATGGGACACATGGCGCTATCTGGAATACCTTGCGCTATCTGGCAACTCAGCCAGAATAGAGGATTATAAAAGATCGCGAAGCTGGTGAAGAACCATTCCCCTCGGCTCCGGCCGAGTAAGGAGCTCTGCTCCTTCTATTTCTGGCCCTTTGGTAAACCCCTTAGTGGCCTCTTAGGTTAGGGAAACGAAAATAAATTGGGGGAGAACTCCACTCTGTCCTTCAGGTGTCTCTCTCCCTCCTTCACGTGTCTCTCTCTCTCTCTCTCTCCTGCATGTATCTTCCTCCTTCAGGTGTCTCTCTCTCTCTCTCTCTCCTGCATGTTTGCCTCCAGCATGTGTACTGCATGTGTACATCCAACATGTGTACTCCTGCATGTGTGCGTATGTGTGTCCTCCAGCATGTGTACCTACTGCATGTGTACCTGCATGTGTGCGTATGTGTGTGTACCTCCAGCATGTGTACCTCCTGCATGTGTACCTATCCTCTCTCCTTCAGGCGTCTCTCCCTCCTACAGGCATCTCTCTCTTCTTCAGCTCTCTCTCCTTCAGCTGTCTCTCTCTCTCTCTCTCTCCTTCAGGCGTCTCTCTCACCTTGGCTCAGCCAACTGGCTGATTCAGCCAACTGGCTGATTCTGGCTGATTAGGAGCCTATAAAACAACGCCAACTCGGCTGAAGTCTTAATGTGCACTTGGCTCCTGCCAGGTGAACACCTCTCCTCCTTTCTCTCCTCCTCCTCCTTTCTCTTGGGGGATAACGCCGCCTCCAAGTTTCCCCCCACCCCCCTTTGCAACAACCCCCCTTTGCAACAACCCCCACCCCCTTTGCAACAACCCCCAACCCCCTTCGCAACAACCCCACCCCCTTTGCAACAACCCCCACCCCCCTTTGCAACATTACATAATAACCTTCAACATTCCTGCACTCTCCCCTTTTGCGGCTATACTACTGACTGGTACTGCAGTTGTAAATTGTATGGTGATAGAATTAATATAATTGATTCGAAAAATAAAATGGTCATTTTCTTCTCAGTTGTTTATTCATACTGTATGTTTTGAATAGTGACTTGGACATATAATCAGTTTGCTTGTTATGTACACAAAAACATTCATAATAAAATACTGATTAAACAGGGGGGCCCATATACCAATCCTTCCCCGAGGCCCGTGGCAGCTCTCGCCGGCCCTGCTGAGGTTACACTACGTAGGCTACGCGGGAGTTGCTTAACACGAAGACAAAGGTAGGTTTGTTGCTTCCGAGAAGGTTTACGGACCTGGGCTTCGATGTAGATGGATCTGAAGGCGGACTGGCATTACCGGCGAGAAGATGAGTGTTGAGGGCCGGTTGAGACTTGTTGAAAAGGGACCAGCGAAATCCTGCAGCAGTGATGTTGCTTCTTGCTGGATGAAATTGTAGAGGGCCCTATTTGATGACACACCTCGTGTATGCTCGACGGGAGTCTTGAAGGAACGGCGGGCCGCTCCTCGGCAAAAGCCGGAGAGCGGGTGGCGTGACGAGTGGTGTTACTGACGAAGGAGCAGAGGGCGAGATGTGACGACAAAAACGAGAGAATGGCAAGCGAGTGTGATTTGAGCAAGAACTCATTTTATAGGTCATGGTGACGTCCTCTCCTGGACATTTCGGGAAATACCACAAAATCTGTGTTTCCTCCGTGGGTCTGTTTCATGCCCACGCGATTGAGTTTTATAGCCTTTCTTTTGATTCCATGATATTTGAGAACGGCGAAGATAGGAATTTCCGGTCAGTCTCTACACATATTACTAAGGAAAAATAAATGAATAATTAAATATAAATTCAAGAAGGGGATATATATTAACAAGGGGAATGTTAATGACGTGAATAAAACAATGTTCTTGTATGTTCTATAAATAAAAACCATAATACGTGATGACAGTGTTCATGATATAGGCAAGCCTGCAATCCTCTATTTAACCGACATTTCAATGAATAAACACAAACGCAACATGCAGTGCAACAACACGTGTTAAACATTGTCAGTATGTTCAATTTATCATCTCCCAGATAAGAAATATTGGTTGAATGCAGCTTAATATGTAAATGGTAATTATCAGCTTAAAAGGAACCCAATATATTACATCGTCGTGTCTCTCACACATTTGTAAATGTACTACCCGAGTTTTTGATATTATGATTTTACATAAAGCTTCGTTAGAATTGCCAACTGAACGATAGATGAGCGAAAATATCCACTAGCCCATACGTCATTGTTTCCTGCCGGGGTTCAGCAAAAAAACATTAAGGGTTGTTGTTGTTTAGCCGATCAGCCCACCCTGATCGAGCAAGCCGGCGGCACGCAGGTAACCGATCGCCCTCTCCGAAGTGGACCAGAAGTTCATCGCACTAGTGATGTTGTGTTGTGTTCTATGTTGTGCTAGAGTGGTACAGTCTGTCATAATGTGTTCAATTATTTGTGGTATGTCCTGGCACAGGTGGCAGATGAAGTCTGTGGAGTTGCCTAGTCTGTGTTATATGTCTGTAAGTTGGGGTGATGGCACATCGGAATCGTGCTAAGTTAACTCGATCCGATCTGCTCAGGCTGATCTCCGACCTGTCAATGGATAGCGGCTTCGCACCTCGGACCGCATTCAGACCGAGTCGTGTGACTGCTTTGTGCGTTAGGTGTGTGTGTGTTGTGTGGTGTGTGTGTGTGTGTGTGTGTTTTCTGTACTGTGTGATGTCTGTGGGGCGTGGTATGGAATGGAGTATTTGGTTATAATGTGTCTCTGGTGTTACCTTAATGATGCGAGGTGTTGGTGCATGATTGTACATGTAGGGGCAAGGGTGTTGTGGGTTAGTTGTCGCTGCTGCCATGAATTGTGTTCCCCTCATGCCTAAATGTTCCCTAACTTTCAGTATTTTTGTTTCTGTGGGCAGGTGTTCTATTGGTGGTGTTTGAGTGCATCCTGTAATGATACGAAGTGCGTTGTTTTGTATTGTCTGTAAGGTGTTTATGTGTGTGTTTGAGATAATGGGTGCCCAGCATGGGCTAGTATAGTCCATAACTGAGCGAATATATTGTTTGTATATGGGTGATGTTGTTTCCTGCTGGTGTCCAAAGTTTGTGCCTGTTAGTACCCTAAGCGTGTTAAGACTTGACGTACATTTGTTTTTAATGTCCTGAATGTGGTTTGCAAGAGATAAAGATCTGTTGTATGTGACCCCAAGTATTTTGGTCCTGTGAGTGTGTGGAATGTTGGTGTTGTTTAGTGTAAGCTGTGGAGTTATCTGGTGTTGTTTAGTGTAAGCTGTGGAGTTATCTGGTGTTTAGTGTAAGCAGTGGAGTTATCTGGTGTTCTTTCGTGTTGCTTGTAAGCAAGGTGATGGTTGATTTTGTGGGCACTACTTTGAGTCTATTGTATGTAAGCCAGTCTTGTATACTGTTTATGTATGTTTGTAGGTATTTTAGCGGTGTCGATGTTGTTGTGGGTGGATGTTAGAATGATGTCATCTGGATATGATGATAAGGTAAGCTCGTTATTTATGGGTATTGGAATGTCATGCATGTATAAGTTGAACAGTGTTGGTGAGAGAACAGAGCCTTGATGGACCCCGTTCGGAAAAAGCTTGTTTTTGGTTGACTTGCCATTAAATGTGACATGTATCTTCCTGAAAGATAGTTGCTCAGCCACCTTTTGGTGTTATTGTGCATGTTTGTGTTGAGTATTTTGTTCATGAGAGGGAAGCATTGGATAGCATCAAATGCTTTACTGATGTCTATTGTTGCTAATAGTGTACGTTGAGCTGGTCGTCTGGAGTTGATGCCATCCATGATGTGCTGCGTGAGGTTAGTGAGTAATGTCGTGGTTGAGTGGTGAGGTCTGAATCCATGTTGAGTAGGCGATAGTGTTATGTGTGGGTTGGTGATTTGTAAGATTAGTCAGTAGTAATGACCGACAAAAGGGGAGAGTGCATCATAGACAGTGTAGAGCATCTCCCTAAACGCGGCTATACTACTTGCCTAGTAGTAGTAGTATAGCCGCAAAAAGGGAGACAGAAAATGGATCGATTTGAAAATTTCCCCCCCTGGAGATGCTCTACACTGTCTATGATGCACTCTCCCCTTTTGTCGATCATTACTACTCAGTCACATGCAGCTCTCATTGTGGCCGCAAAAGGGTAGATTGCATCATAGACAGTGTAGAGCATCTCCAGGGGGGGAAATTTTCAAATCGATCCATTTTCTGTCCTACATTTTCGGCTATACTACTACTGAGCAAGTAGTATAGCCGCGTTTAGGGAGATGCTCTACACTGTCTATGATGCAATCTACCCTTTTGCGGCCACAATGAGAGCTGCATGTGACTGAGTAGTAATGACCGACAAAAGGGGAGAGTGCATCATAGACAGTGTAGAGCATCTCCCTAAACGCGGCTATACTACTTGCTCAGTAGTAGTATAGCCGCAAAAAGGGAGACAGAAAATGGATCGATTTGAAAATTGCCCCCCTGGAGATGCTCTACACTGTATGATGCACTCTCCCCTTTTGTCGGTCATTACTACTCAGTCACATGGAGCTCTCATTGTGGCCGCAAAAGGGTAGATTGCATCATAGACAGTGTAGAGCATCTCCAGGGGGGGAAATTTTCAAATCGATCCATTTTCTGTCCGACATTTTGCGGCTATACTACGATGCACTCTCCCCTTTTGTCGGTCATTACTACTCAGTCACATGCAGCTCTCATTGTGGCCGCAAAGGGGTAGATTGCATCATAGACAGTGTAGAGCATCTCCAGGGGGGGAAATTTTCAAATCGATCCTTTTTCTGTCCGACATTTTGCGGCTATACTACTGAGCAAGTAGTATAGCCGCGTTTAGGGAGATGCTCTACACTGTCTATATGCAATCTACCCTTTGCGGCCACAATGAGACCTGCATGTGACTGAGTAGTAGTATAGCCGCAAAAGGGAGACAGAAAATGGATCGATTTGAAAATTTCCCCCCCTGGAGATGCTCTACACTGTCTATGATGCACTCTCCCCTTTTGTCGGTCATTATTACTCAGTCACATGCAGCTCTCATTGTGGCCGCAAAAGGTAGATTGCATCATAGACAGTGTAGAGCATCTCCAGGGGGGGAAACTGAGCAAGTAGTATAGCCGCGTTTAGGGAGATGCTCTACACTGTCTATGATGCACTCTCCCCTTTTGTCGGTCATTACTACTTTAGTCTTTCTGTTACTTGGAAGGTGTGCATAGTAAAGTAATGGGTCTATAGGAAACTGTTCTGTTGGATTTTTGTTTGATTTGAGTAGTGTTTAATTTTACCTTGTTTCCATTTCAGGAATAATATAGTGTTGGTATGAATATGTGCTGATATTTGTGAGAGTTAGTATTCCCTGTGGGCCCAAGTGTTTAAGGTGTATTGTTAGATATGTTGTCTGGTCCAGTAGCCTTCGAATTCTTAATGTTTTTGATGATCTTGGTGGTCTGGTCTGTATTGAAGGGTGTAATGGTCGTGTCGAGTCTGTAGGTTTTCTTGTGTCTGCTGTTTGTCTCTCTGCGTGTTCTGGTTGTTGTCTCTGTTTAAGTGACTTATCTTTGCGTAGTGATTAACTAGAATGTTAGTTGTTATGTATACGTTGCGATATTATTTTGGCTGCGACAGATAGCAACGTGTGAGGTGTGAATGCCGCTGATAGAGTGAGTAATGCTGTTTATAGTCTTGTATAGCCTGGATGTATCTGTGGAGTTGTTTAGTGTTTGTTTTGAATTCCCTAAATGTTTCTGTTTGTTTTTCTTTGAGTGTGTTGTTTATTTCTGTGTTGAGCTGTTGTATCTGCTGTTTTATGGCTTCTGTGGTGGTGTTTGTGTGTTATGTTTGAGGTTGTTACGTTGACTTATGAGGTGGGCTATTTCTCTAGTGTAATTTAGGTTGTATTTCCAATGTTGCCCTTGGGTTATGTATTTGTTGCATTATTGATGATCTGATTAAATGTCTTGAGTGTTGTATTGATGTTTATGATGGGTGTGCTGTTTAATGTGGTGAATTGTTCCTCAGTCTGTATTTTGAACTGTTTCAATCAGCTATCTTGTAATTTCTGTCAGTGTGCCTGAGGCAGGGTTCTGATATGTTGTGTAATAAATATTTAACATAACATAGTGAAGCCCGGTAGTTCAGAATATATAGACGGAACTAAGTTAGAATGGAAATAGAGTAGTATTTTCTAACAAGCAATAAAAATGTATTATACAGGGTGATCGAAAAGTCTCTCCGCAGTAGTAATAAGATATTTACTTTATTGAAATTTTACATAAGGAGATATAAGAATTCTATAAATGTAATGACATCATTGTTACCTGTTTAGCTTAGACTAGCCTAGACTTCGCCAATATTTGTTAAAGATTTCACGATATCGTACAATTTTCATTAAAATATCTAACTTCTTGTATGATTGCATTTTTGTCTTATAGAGTCATATTTGCGGAGTGACTTTCCGATCACCCTATATTTGTTCGTAACGATATGTAATGGTTTATTACATAGTTTTCCATCATCTTGCTTACAAAACGAAGGGGAATAGAATGGATCAAGAATATCTGGGTTCCACAATATCTTACATGTTGCTTACAGGGACCCTCGATCTAGAAAAGGTTGAAAAACACTGCCAGATATATATGCTAGACTTTGTATGTATGTGATAGTCTGTGTAGCACAGTGGGTCCCAAAGTAGGGGTAATTACCAACAAGAGGGTAATTTTTTACATTTCCCAGAGGTAAAAAGGAATTCCTGAAAATTGTATTTTTAGTGTTTGTTTTGTGTAAAAATTGTTTTTCCGAGTTAGACCGTTTAACTGTATAGGTCGTTCGTGTTCGCAGCGTTACAAAAGACGAACGGCTACACGACGAGAAGAATTGAGACACTTTCCGAGACGGACATGGTGGTTTATAGTAGCGCGTTAGCTAAAGAAAAGTTAAAAATTAAATTTCTACCTACAGAACCCAGTTTAATCTAAATTCTGTGTAGGCACTGTATGTCAAATCCACAATCTCTACATTATTAAGGACATTAAATGAATTCGTACATATTTAATACACAGCAATGCTATCTAAAAAAGAGGCCATTCACTTATTACGCCCTGAAAAGCAATGACTCACCTGAACTGAAAGCAAATTCCTGAAAATGCGTCAAGATCTTATTCTGAAGTTTGAGTTTGCAGAGAAAAAATCGAGACATTTGGACAAAGTGGATGGGGGGAGTTCTTTGCTTGCTGAAGAGCAAAGAAAGTGGTGGTGCTTTTTGCGAGTAGTTATCGTTGTGAGGCAGGCTTTTCAGTAATGATAGTCATAAAGAACAAACTGCGAAGTCGGCTGCACATTGAAGACAATTTACGCTGCGCCTTGAGCAAAAACTGAACCTAGAATTCAGGCGTTAGTTCAGCAGAAACAGTTTTATCCCTCGCACTAGACTAGTAGTTGATGGTGACGCGTTTTGCTTGCTTCCTATGTTATGTTGTAGCCATTCTTTGACTAATATCATGTGTGTTTATCTTGTACATAAGGCACTGCATATATAGAAATATACGAGTATTGTGTTTATAAAATTTTAATAATTATTCTCATGCTCAGTAAAATGAAGTTCCTGTGCTTTTTGCCGGGGTGATAATTTCCATTTGGCGATTAACCAAAAGTGGTAATCACAAAAAAAGTTTGGGAACCGTGGTGTGTAGCGGCTTAATGACCATTTTCCAAACTGATTCCGCATTCCAACAATCCCACCTGACTTCTCTAACATATCACGTGACACCACATGCATGACGTCATGACAGAGGTGTTAACAGGTATGGTGACTGAGAATAAGCTCTCGCTGTTCCTGAATCTCATCGAAGCAACTACTCTGCAGAATGGACTATCACCAACTCAAATTGCAGAGAACTTGGAATTTCTAGGAACACTATTTATATATGGTTGAAGAGGTGGCAAGAGGAAGGGAATCTATGAAATCATCGCAGAACGGGTAAACCTCGAATGACAACTGCTGCGGATGATGGATGTTCTGCGATGTTGCCGAAAGCCATCCTTTTACCAATGCTATTGCCATAAGGGAATAATTGCAGCTTGATGTTTCGGCAATGACAGTAAGGCGGCCGCTACATGAAGCTGGGTTACACCATCGGACCTTGGCTATCGAGAAGTTAAATCAGCAACATCGAGAAAATAGACTTCGATTTGCTCAGCAACATGTTGACAAAGGACTTGACTTTTCGAGCAGAGTGCTATTTACCGACGAAAAGACCTCTTCCTCCACATCCCATGTCCGCTTCATTGTTGGAGGAGGATTAATACGCTATATACTTAAAAGCACATCAATGAGAAGCAGGTAGCGGTCATGTCAGCTGTAACATGTTGGGATGGATTCATCTGTATGGTGCAGAAGAGCTCACCAAAATAGAAGGGGGGTTTACTGCAGACCAGTATATAGAAATTTTCGAAGAGGTTATGCTTCCTTCTGTGCGTGCATATGCTCTGCCATTTCCTGAACGAGACAAGACAGGTTCCCAATTCACAAACCACGGATCGCCACACGCTGGTTCTCTGAGCAAAGAAATATCAACCTTCTGGATTGGCCAAGTAACGTTTGTAATATGAATCCCATCGAGAATATATGCTGCCTCAATACAAAACATTGTTCGTTTCAGAATAATATTTCTCTCAGTGACTATTACTATATCTGTGTTGCTGATCTAGAAAGAGCATTTGCTCCGGATATAACAATGCCATACTAGTATTCATTCAGCTGTCGTCCATTTGCCAATTGGAATACATTCTTTGCAGTGACGTATGAAACCTACAGATACCCATGAATCTGGTAATTTTATATTAAAATTTAATATGCATCAAAACTGTTTCTTCATTCATAAACCGCCTATGTATGTATTTATATATATCAGGCTTTTGCTCTGTCTTTGTTATAAAATAATATCTGAATCTATGTTCAATATTAAATGTAAATGAATAAATGAATAAATAAATTAATAAATTTGGAATTTGCTAAGGGCGCAATAATGCCTACCCACGGCTGTTTTTATACAGTACATTGAAACTTCAGTTCGTTCAGTCTTGCCAATGCCATCACGTCCGAAGGTTTTTTTTTCAGTTTTTACAAGACCATTTTTTATTCACTTCATTGACATCCCCCTTCTTAATATATATCCCTTTCTTTAATTTATATTTAATTATTCATATATGTTTCCTTAGCAATATGTAAACCAGTGATGAATGGAAATAATTATGGTCGAAAGACATTTGGCATTGAGTCAACCAACCAATCAGCGCTAAACTCCAGATTCATTCATAAAATGTTACAACCGTTCGTATTACACACAAATATATGCCAGGTGTCGCTATGTACCGAGGTCCTCCGTTACCCTTGCTTCCTATCCCCGACTACGACACCCGATTTAATGACAGCCAGAAAACAATTAAAAAATAAAAGTTGTACGCTGGAGGAGACAATCTCAAACAGAATTTACAGAGTGCGCAAACTTATTGAGCCCACGCCTTCAGAGCTCATAAACCTATCCATTGAAAATGGCGTGTTCCCAGACTACCTAAAAAAGGGTAGAGTATCCACTATCTATAAATCGGGTGATAAAACTTCCGCATCAAACTACAGACCTATTTCCATCCTCCCAACCGTCAGTAAACTGTACGAGAGAGTAATATATTGTATAACCAAATAAAATTCGTATTTAGATACAAAATTATCACAAACAACACTTTGGATTTCTAAGTAAACGCACGACAAATGACGCGATAACTGCACTATTAGAGGAACTTTATAGCAATCTCAACAACAAAAAACTTCACTAATCATCCTTCTTCATCTAACCAAGACCTTTGACGCAGTACCTCATCACATACTTTTAAAAACTAACACTACGGCTTCAAGGGGACTACCCTCAACATTGTTCAACTCATACTTGGCTAACGTGACGCAAATTATACCACAATACTCTTTTACCTCACAGCGAAGACGCTTATCTCTCACAGGGTACCCATAGGGAGCATTCTGGCACCTACCTGTTCCTCCTTTACATAAACGACATTCACAAGTCACTAAATATAACTTCCTGCTCCAGTATGATCATGATACTTCAATCATAACCTCACATAAAGACTCGCTGCCACTTCAAACGATCACCAACAATGAACTCCATAGTGTGTATGAATGGCTTTATGCCAACAAACTATCCTTACATATTAAAAAAACGGCTTATGTAGTAATCACAAAAAAGAAGTCTATGCCCCGTTTAAACCTACATACACATTCAATCCCGAACTTCTGGGAATTACCATCGATTCAAACCTCTCATTCAAAGAGCACACTGAAGATCTATACAACAAATTAGCCAAAGTTTCATAATTAGGAAAGCAGGCGTGGCACTCCCAAAACAGGTTCTTCGCTCCATATACCAACACTTACAATACTGCATTAGTGCTTAAGGAGGCACACGTTAATATTCGCTACAGCCACTGGATTGGTGGTAATGCAGAAAAGAATTTGGAAAATCTATAAATCGAACAAGCATAATGAAAGTCCAGATCAAATGTTACAAAAGTTTAAAATTCTCAAACTAGGAGAAATCTACAAACTAAACATTGCTTCATATATATATCAAATGGTCCACAATACTGCACCAGTACTCATCCAAAACAAATTATTAACTTCCCAAATACAACACCGCTTTAGCACAAAACAATCAGACACGTACATCAAAAAACCGAACTATACTGTACTCTAGATTGTACGACTCGATCCTCATCCTCGACTGGTCCAAATCTTTGGAATCCTCTTGATCAAGAGATAAGACTATGTTGGACATTAAAAATCTTTCAAAGGAAATAAACACAAATTCATCAACTCATACGAGCCATAACTCTGTATTGCCTGTCTTACTTCAACTAACAAAATTAAACTACATACTCTTGTTTCTATATTTATTTCCATATTTCTATATAGCTGAACAAAAATAACGTAAAACAAAAATATTTGCAAGGTCAAGGTACAGTATCTAAGTTTAAGATATCCGTAAGCAAGGTATTAATATTTCGACATTTTAATTATTCATCATTTAATAATTACATGATACATAGTCTTACTATATTTATACTTAATTATGTTAATTAATTATTGATATTAATAATTGATATTATTTAATTATAATATTTAACTATTAGTGATGTACCAATTCCAAAATTTAGCCGATGCCCATTCTACGAGAAACTACCGATACCGATGCCGGTTTTTGCCTATATTTTAAAAAATCAATTCCCTTCAGAAATTTGACTAATCTAATGTGAAAACTTTCAATTTTCATATTTTTACATTTCAAATTTGTTTAAATGCTTTTCCTTCGCTCACTCCACAATATACAGCACCAGAATTTGCTGCTCATATACCGTAGCTAAAATGTTGAAAAGTTTTATTACTCAGCAAAATGGCAAAATAATTCTGTTTTCATAAAAAGAATACCAATATTTAAAGTAATTGTTTTTCCTTATGTTGAATATGGTTTCTTCAACAATGAAAATAAATTTTTTATTAAAATTTCAAGTCCCTGGTGGCCAACTTGAATAAACGAAATGGATATATAATTTGGTTTTATAAAATTATTAAAATAACTAAAATAAAGTCAACATAAGATGGTTTAATATATAAATTATAAAATAACTTGATATGCGGGCACTTGAGGGCCTAACCACACAAACTCAATTGCCAAGACTAAATAGCCTCCAGCCGAGACGCGCTCTGACCTCAACTGCTGTTCGGGGCAGTTTGGAGGTCAAACACAAAATGAGCGGCTTGCGGTCTGGGTGGAATTCACTGGGCAAAACCTCGGATGAACACCCACAGAATCGAAAGGTGATAACTCTTCGATTAACAAAGATCTCGACGCCGATCACTCCCTCGACCAAAGCTATATCCAAGTTAAACTCGACTGAGTCTGAATGACTCAGTTCGAGTAATTAGGCCAGCTACAAACGCTCAGTTTTGCATTCACTTTTAACTGAACAGGCTGAAACTGCACAGTTAAACCTGAACGTATGGGTATCAAACTAACTGTGCGATATCTGTCGGTGACAGAAAATTTAAGTGCGGAGTTCAAAACTGCGCAGTTAATACGGAACGTGTGGAGGTAAGTGTGACAATTTGCTCCTTACCTTGAAATATGTTTCCTTTAATACTGCATAAATTGCTTTGCATGTCTCCGGTATAATGACACTCATTGCTTGCGGTCAGGGCCGCCGGCGGGAAAGCCGGGTTAAATCCTCGGGGTCCGGACCTCTAGAGGGCCCGGAAAGATGGGGGATAAAATCTAAAAATATTAATAAAGCAATTGATTAAATAACAGAGGAAATATAATTAATGAACATACATTTTTTAGAGATTATCATACTCTATGTTTTGAATAGCGACTTGGACATATAATCAGTTTGCTTGTTATGTACACAAAAAATATTCATAATAAAATTCATTATAATTCAGATCATTATAGGTTCTTCCTGTTGCTAGAAACCTCAGAGTAGCTGTCAAACGCTCGTGGGCGGTAGTAGATTTCCGCATGCAAGTATCCCTTCTTTGAATCAAAGGAGCAACTAAGGATAATAGATGCAGATAGTTTTCTTCGTTCATACGAAGGTAATTTTACCAATCACCGGTCTCTAATTTTATTTCGGATCTTTTCCGTTTGACTGCCGCCATTGAAACATAAGAGGTGAGTGCCCCCAGCCTTCTCTACTTAGCCTTATAAGGCTAACTAACGAAAATATCACGACCTAACCTAACCAATCGTTAGGTCAACTGTACGACCTTGACGATTGGTTAGGTTAGGTCGTGATATTTTTGTTAGTTAGCCTTATAAAGCTAACTAAAGAAGGCTGGAGGCCCTGATCTTCAGGTGATCCCCTTATTTTTCCATTAAGCATGGATCTTGAAAGTAATTAAAATTGTTTATAAGAAACAAAATTTGAAGGGGAAATTAAGAAAAGCTTTTTTATAAAGTAACTTATTTTGTATCATCAAGACATTTCAGTTAAAATACAAAATACAAAAAGTTTAATTATGTTTCAATGGCGGCAGTCAAACGGAAAAGATCCTTTATGTCCTTTAATAAATTCACGAATCAATCGCTTCCTCTGTAAAAGCCAGTTTTTACACCACTTTCTCTTTCGTCTGCTTTCTCTTCTTTTTTACAGAAAAAGTTAAAGCCACAATAGCCAGGAGCACTCCTTCACGTCTATTCATGCTGTACTTCACATATAACTGACCACGAAACTGGTGTGTGTGGATGGAAAGGCGTAGTTCAGATTGAACTGTGCAGTTTTGGCCTGCACAGTTAAAAATTAGTGCAAAACAGTGTGTAGCTGGCTTAAGTAATGACCAGCGAATTAACTATTCCTTAACCTTGTTCTCTCAGATCTACTCCGTGGATAAGAGGAATCCATGGTACTACTTACCTTTCCAGGGCCCGACGTATATTCCAACAAAAGTAATCTTTCTGGGTCCCAACATATATTTCGTGATATTTTCGTTTAAACTAACGAAAATATCGCAACTTAACCTAACCAATCGTCAAGAGCGTACAGTTGAACTCTTAAGATTAAATAGTTAATAGTTATTGGTAATAGTAGCCTAAACAAAGTTATTTACAAATCTTTTCAAACTCCACTGTGGAAATACTGTACACTCACAATGGCTCTCAAATTTGAGATGTAAGGAATTTAAACTAAGTTCAAACGTTGCAAAGAAATTTTATTAATGAAAAAGCTCGAGTTATAAAGTATAAACTCCAACGGCTTCAAACAAGGAATTCTCAAAAAATGTTCTGGAGGAATCAATATTTAATATTTCAAAGAGAATGAATCGCAATCTAGTAAAGCACAACCCTATGGCAACAAAGCTGAGAGAAAATTAACCGATTCAAGATGGCGCACGATGGGCGGAGCTTACAAATATTGCGTGTCATTCATCAAAGGAGGTTCTCTTGGATTAGAAATATATATATATAAATATATATATATATATATATATATATATAATTTAGGGTGATTCAAATATGGGGGTAAAAAATTTTTTTTAATATTTTAATGTGTTCAACCCTTTAAATGGTTCATTTCAGCATAAAACCAACTATCCTAAAATATTTTAGCAAATTTTTAATTTTTAGGGGTTGCTACCAGCAATTAAAAATTGACAGAACGACTCAAATTGTCAAATTTTTCCACACCACCCAGGGGGTACAGTACAAGGCGCATTGCTTTTTTTTAATGTGGAAAGCTCTCCGTAGGTCCTACCATAACCACAAGCATGCATAATTGAACTAGCATGATATTTGAGACATTAGCTATCCTTACTTCATCAATGTTTCTTTCTTTCTATCAGGGTAAACAGCCCTGTAGTTTTTCACTACTTGTAGCAAGAATTGTTTTTGATCTTCACCATGTGTTAGTATTTTATTATATTCATCCATTAATTTTACTCCTCTTTCCGCTATATCATTCACGACTTTCCACTGTTTGATAGATTTCTTAGCGGAGTTATACTCTTCATCATTATGCCATTCTTTAGCATCTTTGAGTAAAAATTTTGAACTAAATTCTGTTATTGTAAAGAATCTTTGAGTATTTGATGACAAAATCTTCTAATTTCTTCGTTGGAATAAGTGCAGAATCTAGAAAAGCCCGTTTTGCAGGAAGAGTTTCTGTTGTATTTTGCAAGGCCTTTACAATTTTGTTTTTCGTTTCAGTAGGCACTTCATCATCATAAAAGGCCAAGGCTACCAGTTCTTCTGATAGATACCAGAGGTGACCTAACAGTTTTTTAATATCAACAAATGCAATTGTGTCATTTATTTGTTTGTAGACTACAAGATTCTGTAATAATTCCAGAGCAAGACGAGGAGCGCAAGATGACACAGGAGCTGTAAACCATGCCTTTACATATAACCGAGTAGCAAATAGACAGATGTCTTTTAGTCCTTTTTTGTCTTTTACTGAAATTTTGAACTGAGATTTGAACATAAAAATTTTTAATGAATATGTAATTTTGGCCATCCACCTAGCCCGATGAAGTCCCGCTGGATGTTTAAATTTGATTCCACCTTTTGGTTCACCTCCCAAAAAAATAATTGTTAACTGCAATAGTTCTAGGTAATCGTCTCTTGGTTAGAATGTATCTAGTTGATTTGTTGCAAATATAATTATGTCATCTTTGATGTCATGAATATTTTCATAGATATCTGGATTTGATATGCTGTTTCGTAGTCCTCCTTATTAATGCTTGACCATTTTTCTTTGAACTTCTTAAAAAGGACTATATCTGGGCCAGAAGATGGTGATAAAGACTTTGAACCAACAGCTTCCAGCATAATTTCAAATATATGGTGTCGACATGCCAGCCACAATAAATCGTTGTCGAATTTTTGTTCTAGAAGAATAGCTGCACCATTTCTAGGACCAGTATTGCTGCCGTTGTATTGAAACACATGCATTTTATTTGTTCGCAGATGTCCCATTCAAGCGATGTCTGATTGTTTGCATTAAAAAGAGACGCATTTCTGTCACTCAATTTTGCAACATCAAGACTTGCTAATAATTTATCATCAAACAATTTTCTACTTTTGCCAACCTTACTTTTCCATGTTGAAGGTTGTGCAGCACAGAAACCAGATTCATCACTTTTACTCTCTTCTGATTCTGATGATGTACTGGTGAGTATGACAGCCTCTTCATTCTTCTTTCTTTTGATCTCTTCTTCTGCTTTCCTCTTTTCATAACGTTGTTGCTTTTCTGCTGCTCTTTGCTCTTTTTTAGCAACAGCCTTATCAATGGTACCCATTTTTCCATGACGTCCTTTCTCACGTTGCATTTTCAAGAATTTCTTATCATCCTCTATTTTTATAAGCTGCATAGCATTCTCATGAGCAATGTCAAATAAGTTTTCCAGTTTATCTTTCCATTTTTCTTCTTTATTATTTAAATTTTGTGATCTTTTCAATTTGTTTGCTTTGTTTTTCTTAAGCAGCTGTCATTCCTTCAGTATTCCTTGAATTTTATCTACTACATGTATTCTTTGTTTTGCTGGTATTCCTCCTTTTTCCAAACTGCTAGCACATCATCTGCATTAGAGCAGCATGATTCGCTAATGTCTTGCTTTTTAATATTTCTGTAGTGCATGAAGAGGGCCATCATTTCCTTCTCTGATGGTAATACGGATGTTTTTAGTACTGCAGAGGGCTGCCCAATTAGCCATACTTCAGTTTCTTTTCTTGTAGAACTTCTCCCAAATGAGCAACTGGGTGATGGTGAGTTAGGCCTAGCTTCCATAATCGATTAATTGGTATGAAAATTACGAGTTCCAAGCAACAATTAAAAGCAAGCTAGTATATAAACCATTAATTAAAAATTCTGAAATATAAACAATTAAACACAAAATCATAAGTTGTAAAAACAAACAAATTGAAAAAGAGGGAAACTTTGACGCCTGGTAGCACATAGTAAATTTTATTTAAAATTCACCAAATTTGGCATACACTACTTTTTTGCCATAGGGAACACAAATACAGGTTGAACAAATAAAAAAAAAATTTTCATTTTTTTTAATCACCCTAATATATATATATATATACTGTATATATATATATCGGTGCTGGTTAAGTGTGCGGTCTACCAACGATTGGTTAGGTTTAATCATGATATTTTCGTTAAAACTAACGAAAATATCATGACTAAACCTAACCAATCGTCAAGGGCGATTGACAAGCGATTGACAATGGGATGTAAACAAACAATTAGTAAACAAGATAAGAAGCTATAATTAAAAGGTAGACCGCCGAATCGTAGGTAGACCGCACACTTAACCAGCACCTATATATCATTTAAAGTTAATTAATACTGTGGGAAATAATTCCCACATAATATAGAATTATTACACAGGTCAACAAAAAAACATTTTTTTTTCGTTGCCAAGGAAATTCGTACGAATTTAGGGTATTTTGGGGTTGCTGAATTCCAAAATGAAAGTAGTTTTTCCGATTTGGCTCTAGTTCTTGAGATAATGAATACCCTCAATTAATAGGAAACGTAACCATGACGCGTGCATATGGGAAACTACCGGAACATTCTAGATGGTGAGATCGAATAAAATGCCATTATGTATTTCATGTGTTTACTTTTGTATGATTTGAGACAATTTCAATGCGATTTGTAAGTAGGCTCCGCCTGAAAATTAAATTTGTTGCATTTTTACGTGTTTCAATGGGGTACCAATTATCTCATAAATTAGAGCCAATCTAGCAAAACCGATGTCATATTCGGAATCAGCACCACAAAGTTACCCCAAAATCACTCTAATATGATTGGCAATAAAATGAGTGTTGACCAGTGTTATCAATATAGAGTAGGAGATTACAATAATTTATAGTATTTAGAGATTAACTAGTTATAGAAGATGTAAATTTATGGGCAACTTAACTTATTAAGCTTTGCCTTTCTCGTGAATGTAAAACATTTCTACTCGTATCTAATTACACTTTGAAATGAGTATAAATTATCATAAATAGTGTTCTTTTGTATGTTAAATTTTCTATAAATATACATTTTGGACCTTTTCCAGTTTGTGTACCGTTTTTCATATAATTTATTTTTGAGAATATTTTTGTTAAAACTAACGAAAATATCACGACTTAACCTAACCAATTATCAAGGGCGTACAGTTGATATATTATTAATTATAACATTGTTTGTTTCTGGAATAGTATTTACTATTTACTAATAGATTAACGATAATTGGTTAGGTTAAGTCGTGATATTTTCGTTAGTTTTAACAAAAATATTCTCAAAAATAAATTATATGAAAAACGGTACACAAACTGGAAAAGGTCCTAGATTTTGGGAGCCATTGAAGAATAGGGATCCCAGCCTTCTTTAGTTAGGCTTATAAGGCTAACTAACGAAAATATCACGACCTAACCTAACCAATCGTTAGGTTAACTGTACGCCCTTGACGATTGTTTAGGTTAGGTCATGATATTTTCGTTAGTTAGCCTTATAAAACTAACTAAAGAAGGCTGGGGTCCGTATTCTTCAACAGCTCCAGATTTTGTTTCCTAATGAAAATTTTAAAATTTCAAAGAATCGGCTAAATTGTGTCGATACCGATTACCCCAAAATGGCCGATTCTGCCGGTGCCGATGCCGATTAATCGGTACACCACTACTTATTATATTTACACTGATTGTCCTAATAATTGATATTGGTGTTAATAATACTGATATTAATAATATTAATATATTTAAGTTATATTAATTATATTTAATTATATTTCAGCGTCTAATATCCTCATAAATACAAGGGTATAATCGAGGTATAGTCTTAGCTGAATAACTATGTGTAATTATGTATAGTTATGTGAATGCGTAATCCTAGCTGAATATCCTACCTGTATGTATTTCTAAACATATTTGAAGCTTACAACAGATAATCTCCACATACTTCTCTCTCTCTTTGGCTCTGTATTTTTAAAGCTACTCTGTATTATCTATTAAGATTTACCATGAAACTCCATTCTTCCAATAAAGCATAAATTTTGCTTGTTAATGGCAGTTGTTTGCTGTGGAAATATATAAAGCAATTACCATCTAGTTCTCTGAACGGAAATTAGCAAGTGAGTGCGTCTATATGTTTTTTTATGCAGGAAGGAGGGGCCATGGGCGAATGCCCGCAAAAGCGCCCTCCCCATAGAAGAAGAAGATAGCCAAAATCAAGGTCCCGGGTTTTCGAGATGCCTAGACACTCTGCGTTTGAAAGATAGAAGGTCATAAACAGGAGGAAAGATGGATTGAGAAAGATTGTTCCAGAGTTCACCGGTTGAGTAGATGAAAGATTGAAAATACCGATTAACCTTTGCGTTAGAGAGTTGGACAGAAAAGGAATGAGAAAGTGTAGAAAGTCTGATGCTGCGTGCTCTCCTTAAAGGAGAAGGCATGCAGTAAGAGAGTTCAGAAGAGCAATGTCCGTTATAATAGCTATAGTAAAGAGAGAGTGAGGCAACATTGCGACGAAGAGAGAGAGATTGAAGACAGTCAGTGAGAGGCGGGGAATTGATGAGACGAAAAGCCTTTGATTCCACCTTGTCAAGTACGGCTGTGTGGGTTGAGCCACCCCATACATAAGAATCATACACCATACAGGAGCAAACGGGACCCCTGTACAGAGACAGCAACTGAGGTAAAAAAAAACGCGGAGGCGGTACAGCACACTTACCCTCTTAGAAGCTGTTTCTGGAAAGAGTATACCAGGAAAGTTCACGAGTAAAGGAAGCGCCAACAATGTTAAGAGAAGAGAAAGGATTGAGTTGTGTATTGTTGAAGGTAAGGGGATAGCCGTGTGGAAGATTGTGACGAGTAGACATATAAAGGAACTGAGTTTTTGAGGCATTGAAAACCACAAGGTTTTCTCTGCCCCAATCAGGTATAGCAAAAGGATCAGAGGTCAGGTGTCTCCTAGCTGTCCTACGCTAATCTTGGAGTGACTGCTGAGAGGGACGCTTTGGGAAGTGGGTGGAGAAGTGAAGAGTGGAATCATCGGCATAGGAGTGAATAGGACAGGAAGTGCGAATTGAAAGATCATTAATAAACAAAATGAAAAGAGTGGGTGACAAGACAGTGGCCATCTACAACCGCAGCTATAAGAGATTGGCCAAAAAGGAAAGTAGAGATAAAGGAACAGATAGAAGGATACAAACCGAAGGAGGGCAGTTTCGAAATTATAGATTTCTGCCGGTCTCTATCAAAAGCTTTTAATATGTCTATCGCAATAGCAAAATTTTCACCCAAATCCCGAAAGAAGGATGACCAAGAGTCAGAAAGATATGCAAGAAGACCGCCAGTAGAGCGCCCCTTTCGAAACCCATACTGACGATCTGAAGGAAGATTGTGAGAAAAGAGGTGTTTAAGAATCTTCATTTTAAGGATAGATTAAAAAACTTTAGAAAGGCAAGAAATCAAAGTAAATTGGAGATAGTTGGAGGGTTGAGAGCGGTCACCCTTCTTTGGGATAGGCTGAATGAAAACGAACTTCCAGCAGCTAGGAAAAGTACCAGATGAGAGACAAAGACGAAAGAGTTTGCCAGGCAGCGTGTCAACACAGAAGCACCGTTCATAAGAACAACAGGAGGAACACCATCAGGACTGTACGCCTTCCTAGATTTGAGCCCAGAGAGGGCATAAAAAACATTTTAGAGATTCTAATTTCAGTCGTAATAAAGTCAGAGGAGGGAGGAGATGGAGGAACAGCACCGGAATCGTCCAGAGTTGAGTTGGAAGCGAAAGTTTGAGCGAAAAGTTCAGTTCTGTCAGGAGAAGAGACAGCAACTGAGCCGTCGGAATGAAAAAGAGGAGGGAAAGAAGAGGAAGTAAAGTTGTTGACGAGGTTCTTAGCTAGATGCCAGGAAGACCGAGAAGAATTAGAATGGAATATATTTTCAAATTTTTGTCTGATAAAGGAATTTTTGGTGACTCGAAGAACAGATTTTGCACGATTCCGGGCAGAAATATAAGCTGAGTAAGAGTCAGGAGTTGGATAGCGATGGTACCTTCTGAAAGCCTCCTCTCTGTTGCGGATAGCACTATAGCAAGTAAAATTAAACCAAGGTATTTCCTCATCAGTAGTAACGAAAATATCACGACCTAACCTAACCAATCGTTAGGTTAATGTACGCCCTTGACGATTGGTTAGGTTATGTCGCGATATTTTCGTTAGTTAGTCTTATAAAGCTAACTAAAGAAGGCTGGGGGCCATGATCTTCAGGTGATCCAAAAACTTTATTCAGAAAAGAATACTAGTGACAGATATGAAAATAAAAACCCACTCTAATAGAGAGTTTATTTCCACAACAGTTTCGACGCCCACTGGCATCCTCCTCGGGTGGATACAGAAACACGAATGAACCAAAACAAGAGGGAAAAACAGTCCAGGGACCCACCGTTAAGAAATTCGCACCTAGGTTAGATCCCATTCTCCGACACCGGAAAGGCATTTTCATTAAGTACATTCGCGCAAATTTAAAACTATCTTCCTGTTCTAAACATACAGATTCTATTATTTTTTTTATTTTTTACATAATTATTACATTTATTATTAAATTTATTACATTTAATATTGCATAGTTATTTATTACAGAAATTATAAATTATTATTACATTGGTTATTACATTGCTGTTTATTATACAGAACTTATAAACCGAAAAACGAATGAAAAAAGTCGATTAGGAAACAATCCAGAGACCATTGAGAAATTCGCACCTAGGTTAGATACCGTTCTCCCGACACCGGAAGGACATTTTATTACAGTGTCCGCTTATAAGTACATTCCCACAAATTAAATGCAACAGATGTAATAATAAAGGTAATATTATAAATTTAATAATTAGGGTAAAGGTAATAATAATAAATGTTAAAAAAATGTAAATGCAATAATAAATGCAGTAATTATGTCAAAATATTAGAATCTGTATGTATAGAACAAGAAGATAGTTTTAATTTGTGGGAATGTACTTATAAGCGGACCCTGTAATAAAATGTCCTTCCGGTGTCGGGAGAACGGTATCTAACCTAGGTGCGAATTTCTCAATGATCTCTGGATTGTTTCCTAATCGGCTTTTTTCATTCGTTTTTCGGTTTATAAGTTCTGTATAATAAACAACAATGTAATAACTAGAGCCCGGATGTTCAGGCAAAATGCCATAAATGCCTTTTCTTGCCTATTTTTTAATATTTCAGTCATTGTGCCTATTTTACAAAATTAATGCCTATTTTGCCTATTTTCAAAAGATTGCGAAAATTCAGTAACGAAGTTTGTGAAAATGTCTTTGTTTTTATTTAATATAGAATAAAGTGGAAGCATGATTTCCACCTTTGTGATAAATAGAGCCTGGATGTGCAGGCAAAATGTCTTTTCTTGTTTATTTTTTAATATTTCAATCATTGTTTATTGTTTATTTTCAGGAAATTGCGAAAATTCTATAACGAATTTTGTGAAAATGCCGAAGGCTTGTGTGTCCACTGAAAAAAAGTTGAACACTTTTGTCCGTGAATTTGGCAGCGACGTCTTTTCTACCGATGGTTCAGTACTGTTTTGCAAGATTTGTGAAAAAAGTGTGAATTATGAAAAGAAGTACTTTGTGTCGCAACACGTCCAAACTGGCAGACACAGACGCTGCTCGGAAGTTGAAGCCAGGAAGCAAGAAAACGAACCTGTTGACTACATTTGCTGCATCGTCAAGCCGTCAGTCTTCCTTCTCGCTTGACTTGTGTAAAGCCTTTGTTGATGCCGGAATACCACTGTGGAAGTTAGAAAACAAGTCTCTGAAATCATTTCTCGAAAAGTACACAAAACAACAGATTCCAGGCGAGTCTACTTTGAAGAAGAATTATGTGGAGACGAACTACGCTTTGACGTTGCAGAATATTCGGGAGGGTGTACAAGATAAGAAAGTCTGGATTTCGGTAGACGAAACAATAGATGTAATGGGGAGATATATTGCCAATGTGGTTATTGGTACCTTGGAAGCTGCCATGAAACCGAAAATTTATTTACTAACAACAGAGGAACTACAGAAGACAAACAGTTCAACAATAGCGCAACTCTTCACGACACCACTGGCTTTACTTTGGCCAGATGGCATTAAACATGAAAATGTCATACTCTTCGTGACAGATGCGGCGCCTTACATGAAGAAGGCTGCAACGGCACTCAAGGTCATTTACCCGCGAATGCTACATTTGACATGTTTAGGTCATGCACTTCATCGTGTAGCAGAGCAAGTACGTGCATCATTTCCTAACGTAGACAAATTAGTTTCGAATGGCAAGAAGATTTTTCTTAAGGCCCCATCACGATGTCAGTTGTTCAAAGAAATGGCGCCGGAACTCGCAATGCCGCCACAACCTATTTTGACGAGATGGGGAACATGGATTTCCGCGGCATTATATTATGCATCAAATTTCGACAAGTTTGATGAAGTTGTAAAAAGTTTCAACGCCGAAGATGCTTCAGCAATTAGCATTGTCCAACAACTGTTACAAGAGAATTCTCTTCGAAATGATCTTGCATTTATCGCTACCTACTATTCAAGGCTGCCAGAGGCCATAACTGCTTGAGGAAAGGAATGTGCCATTAGTCGACTCACTGAACGTTTTTGAAACGATCGTTGTGGACATTTGTCAGGGGCCTGGTGATAAGGGCAAAGCTGTGCGCGACAAATGTTGCCGGGTACTTACTGCAAACAAAGACCTGGAAAAAATTAAAAATATCGGAAAAGTTCTTGATGGAGAAAACGATACTAATACCGGGGATATGGATCCACTGTACGTTTCGTGCTTCAAATACGCTCCTGTTACATCAGTGGAAGTGGAGCGATCCTTCTCACTGTTTAAACATCTTTGTCTGACAGACGACATGGGTTCACCTTCGAAAACCTAAAGAAAATGCTGGTCATTGGATGCAATCAAGCAGAATAGACTCGAAAAGTATTACAGTATTTGTTTTATTTGTTTGTTTACTATATATTCAAATGTCTAAAAAATAAATGCCTTTTTTTGCTGCCTATTTTGACGTTTTATTTTGCCTTTTTGCCTGCCTATTTTGGACTTTATTAGTGCCTAAACATCCGGGCTCTAGACTAATAACCAATGTAATAATAATTTATAATTTCTGTAATAAATAATTATGCAATATTAAATGTAATAAATTTAATAATAAATGTAATAATTATGTAAAAAAAAAAAAAATAATAGAATCTGTATGTTTAGAACAGGAAGATAGTTTTTAAATTTGCGCGAATGTACTTAATGAAAATGCCCTTCCGGTGTCGGGAGAATGGGATCTAACCTAGGTGCGAATTTCTTAACGGTCGGTCCCTGGACTGTTTTTCCCTCTTGTTTTGGTTCATTCGTTTTTCTGTATCCACCCGAGGAGGATGCCAGTGGGCGTCGAAACTGTTGTGGAAATAAACTCTGTCTATTAGAGTGGGTTTTTATTTTCATATTTTGACCTTCACGTAGAAAAAAGTGAAGTTTTTTGCATTTACAAGTGACAGAGTTTTATAATTTTTAGATATTTGCTGTGACATTTCTATATTCACAGTACTCTCATCGGAATATGCCATTGGAAGCATGGAGGCTTTTTAGGCAAAATTAATAGCATTTAGTTTATTTATTACATAAAAATAGTGGAAGTGGCAAGTAATAATAATAGAGACAACCAAAACTAATAATAATAGCAATAATTTATCATATAAAAATAGTGAAAGTGGCAAGTAATAATAACAATAGAGACAACAAAAAATAATAACAACAGCCATAATAATAATAAATACAATATAAAGTTTACAAATTATTACACGATTTTAAATTAAATGATTTATTGTATATTTAGAAGAAACTATTACATAAAACAGTGAAAGTGACAAGTAACACTTAGTATTAGTGACAACAAAAATAACAATAATAGCAATAATAATATTTAATACTGAATAACCTTTCTTGATAAAATAAATACAGTACATTTACAATTTACAGTAACATAAATAATTCTGAAACTGGGCTATTTATTTTCTTCAAAATTTACAAAATCTTAAATGCAAAAAACTTCACTTTTTTCTTCGTGAAGGTCAAAATATGATAATAAAAACCCACTCTAATAGACAGTTTATTTGCACAACAGTTTCGATGCCCACTGGCATCCTCTTCGGGTGGATATCAGTGGGCATCGAAACTGTTGTGGAAATAAACTCTGTCTATTAGAGTGGATTTTTATTGTCATATTACAAAATCTTATATGATTTGAAATTAAATGATTTATTGTATATTCAATAGAAAATAAATGCTGCTGAATAAAAAATATATAGAAAGAGAATATATTATGAACTTAAAAGTGCTTAATGAAATTAGTATATTTTAAATAGTTGATTACAAAATTCATTACGATGTTAAAAATAGCAGTAGTGAACTTATACATCAGTAGAAGCTAATGAAGTGCTTTTTCAGTGATTTGCAAAATGCATTAAGTGATGAAGCCTGCCGGATATGCATGGGAATTGCATTCCATACATCTACTCCATACATTATTCCCATTCATTATGGAGATGAAAGCCATACATTATGGCTTTTTATCAGAAAAAGCCATAATGAAATGTGTGGCCCGTTTGTGATATAAGCAAAATCATGTGGCCCCTGTATCCTCGAGAGGTTGGACCACCCTAAACTAAAATTTAGATTTATCATTAGGCTTGGGGGGTCAATCAGTAAGATACTAGAAACTCTGAGGAGCTAGAGAAAGTTTTATAGTTTTATATTAAAGTAGTGATGTTCCCTTTTGTAATAAATGTAGTAGAAGTTGTTGCCGAGTCTGGCTTCATAACACTGGGAGTTCTCAGATGAAGGGAAGCTTGATGAGATCTCTTGGGAGTCAAAATCTCCAAATAGTCATGCTCATCTCCATGGAAGCTACTTAATCACAGTGGAACTTTAGTTTCAATTAGTGTACATCAAACTTCGCAATAAAAATAAATAAATTTAGAAAATGAAAATTAGGCATATTATGCATTATTATTCCCAATTATGTATGGGGAATTCTTAAATTTGTTTAAAAATTTTCTACCCTTACTAATTCCCCACTTTAGAGATTCTTCCGATTGTTTTGTGCTCCACTTAGAATGATCAACCATCGAGCAACTAATTTTTTTGTCACTTGCCTCCTCCTAAGTGGGAGACTTTTGAATTTAGTAGGTGATCACCCACAAAACACATTCATACTCCATGAGGAACAAGTACACGGGATAGATACAGGACCCCTCCACTAATATTCTCCACCGGAAAGAGATTTTCTCTGCTCTCGTAGTGGCACAACACCACGAAGTATGAACAACTCAATATATCACTTGCCGCATAAACATTTTTCACAGCGGGAGACCCAAGTTGAATACTCGCGACATTCAAAGAGTTGGCAGACGCATACACAGTGGCAGATTATCATTGAGGCAGTTGAGGCTGAAGCCTCAGGCCCCATGCTTGAGGGGGTCCCCAATCAAAGTGGATCCAGTCAAGTGAGGGTGACTGTATTAATTTCAATGCAGTTTAGTTCAGCGTTAATATGTCAGATATTGCCAGTGGCCCTTGCTTATTATTTTGCAAGCTTCATTGTTAATCTAAAATTTTATCCTTATAAATATTTTGATTATATTTAATTTTTTGAACTGAAACATTTGTAAAAAGAAGCGTCTCACTATATAATTTTTCTTAAAGTCTGTGCTGTAGAAATTCAAATTCACGCAGCTTTTCAAAGCTGAAGCGGATAAAGGATGAAGCTAGAGCAAAAATGAAACAAGAACGGCTGAATATGCTCTCACTGATGTACCGGGTGATTTCAAATGATCTTCCCAATTTTAAACATTTATTATGAAAAGCTAACAAAGCTACAGCGATAAACAAGATATACAAATAAAGAATATTTCAGGGAATTTTTATTTGTAATATTGAACACGTCAGAGATAGCCCTAAAGTTAACGTGTTTTATGCTCTTACCGCTGAGGAAGTGTACGGTCCAATTCCATTCTTCTTTGCTGAACAAACAATTAACGTTATCATTTACCACGATATGCTACACCTGTGGCTGGTGCCCCAGCTGCTAGAGGACAAAGCTGATATGTGGTTTCAGCAAGATGGTGCGTCACTCCATTTCCACAATGAGGTTACAACATTCCTGAATGAGCAATTGCCTGATCGTTGGATCGGACGTGGGGGGTGGGAGCCACTCCTTGGCCGGCTCGTTCGCCAGATCTAACCCTCCTTGACTTCTTCCTCTAGGGCGATGTCAAAAATGAAGCGTTTATTCCACCACTGGCAACAACTTTGGAACATTTGAACGAAAGGATACGCGATGCTGTTAGAAAAGTTCAATATGATATGCTACAAAATGTGTGGAGGAAAACAGAATACCATTTGATGTCTGCAGAGCGACAAAAGAAGCTCATATTGAACTTCAATAGCTTGTAAATAAAACTTTTTGAGTTCTATATTTATATATCTTACTTTTCGCTGCAGCTTTGCTAGTTTTTTCATAATAAATGTTTAAAATCGGGAAGATCATTTGTTTCAATGATATAATTCGAGATTTCACAAAGCTCGAAAGGCAAACTTCTTTGATTAAATATGACAGAGTACACAAACTGACAAATTCCCTATTTTATTTTACGTTTTATAGGACCTAAAGTAAAGTTTGTTTAATAGTTTTGTTTTAGCAAATGGCAAAATATACCGTGTTAAGGTTCTTTTATGTTTGTTTCTCAATTAGCCTAAGCACCGTACATGTAATTCGTGTAGGCCCTAAATGTACTACGTACTGTACGTGTATTGTTAATAAAAATCTATAGAAAAGGGCCCTCAAAATAAAATTAGCCTCAGGCCCCAAGTGCAGTTAATCCACCAGTGCGCATACACATGACAGACATTCAATTACAGAAAATACACTTAGACAATGGCCTACCAGTAAACAAAAAAGCTTGGTCAACCGGGTTGAATGGAAGGGGTGGTCCAGTTTCACAATTTTTTATATCATTGTAAATTGTGAAAATGCTGTATTTGTTTTATCAGAAGAGGTTGTTCAATTAAAATATTCATATAGTGTTTTATGGAAAAGAAATAGTATTATCTGGGTAATCGGATGCAATGTATGATTAATCTTCACTGCGGCGGCTTTGGCAGGCTACGGAAAAATGATGCAACGGCAAAAAGATGACTTCTTGTACAGTGCTTACAATAAGTCTCGCGCCTCTGTCTCGTCCCAAGCTAGTCTGTTAGGTATAAAATGGGCGGTCCTTATGGCAGCGGAGGTGTGTTCGGATTGGTGCACATAATTGCTCTAACCCCATCAATGACGTCCACATTATCACTGTATCGATCACTCTATCTATTTATATATAGAGACATACTGTATATAGATGCATATATAGACTATGCAGGGGATAACGTGTCTCAGTTCCAGCTATGGTAGTTGTCTTACAATTAACAGTCCCAAGTGCAAGTTACGTTAACACCTCCACATAAACTACCCTGGACTAAAATAACATACGTGAAGCCCTTACCCAAAACCATTTAAAAGGTCTGATTTAAAAGCTGTGTGTGTGTGTGTGGGTGTGTGTGTGTGTGTGTGTGTGTGTGTGTCTCTCTCTCTCTCTCTCCGGTTATATCAGGAGGCAATTTCAGTTTCGGAACAAGGAGATTGTGCTCTCTCTGTACGATTCCCTGGTTCGGCCGCACCTGGAGTATGCTGTGCAGTTCTGGTCGACCACCCTCAGGAAAGCTATTGAGAGGCTGGAGCGAGTGCAGGCGAGGGCCACAAAGTTAATCCCTTCCGTTAGGCATATGGGCTACAATCGACGGTTACGCGCCTTGAACTTGTTTTCGCTGGAAACTCGGAGGCTGCGCGGTCAACTGATCGAGGTTTTTCAAGCTCTTACGCGGGTTCAACGATGTCGATTTAGAAGCATGTTTAGTTTAAATGATAACCCAACTCGCAACAATGGTTGGAAGTTGGATTTGAAACGGTTTAGGACTAGTGTGTGTGGGAATTACTTCAGTATAAGATCTGTGACACGTGGAACAGTTTACCTTCAGAAGTTGTGAATAGTTCCTCTGTGGATCATTTCAAGAAAAGGTTAGACCAAATCTTGCACACTATTTGAGTGTGTAGAAAATTTTCCCTGACACCCGTTGCCATTGGTACCTCCTCGGTATGGGCTGCAAGGCCTTTTGAGGTACTTCTCCTTGTAACTCCTTGTAACTCTCTCTCTCTCTGATCACACCGCATGGCAGTGTATCCATATAACGTTAATAATAACCGAAACTCGAGAAAATATACTCTCTGCCTTCCGCTCTATCCCAAATCCTTTTCTCTTAGTAACCTCTTAATACAAACTAATCTATCATATTTTGCGACTTTTTAACTCTGGTAGGATTCAATTCCATTCCTATAGTGTAAGATACTTAAATTCATGTGTGTATTATGCCATATGATCTGCGTAATAATAATCATTTTTAAATAGTTGGAGCGTTCAATAATCTATAGACTACCCCTCAAGCCCACTGTCAACACTTAGATTCCCCTAAGACACAGGCGTCTTCAAGTAACATGAATGCGTAGAGATCTAAGGTGTTAGATTCCATATTATATAATTTATGTGTTAGGTTTAGGAACGCTGGCATTGAAGGATGGAAGGAAGGGACAGTAAAAGCGATAATAGGTTTAATGAAGGAAGTGGAATGAGGATGGAGGTAAGCGTTGCTATGTCGAAGGAAACGAGGTTAGGTGGGGAATTACGAAGGGAGGAGGAAAGGGAGCCAGAGATTATTAATCTAATTCTGCCACCACGTTCTCCTGATATGAATCCGATTGAAAACCTTTGGGCAATAATGATTAACGAATGGGAGCAACGCAATGAAAGAACATTTGAAGCACTTTTAGCTCACACGAGGAATAGTTGGAGAGCTTACGCCAAACACCAAACATTCCCTACAATCTGGCCTCTTCTATGCCGCAACGATTGCAAGAAATTATTGATGCCGGAGGAAGCTATAGGAAATACTGATGTTAAAGCCATGACGTAAATGTGTATCGAATATATATTTATGTTAATATAGAATTTTATTATATTTTTATGTTTGAATCTATAAAAGTATATATTGTGACCATGAAAGAACTTTACTTATCCTTAGTTAGAATCTTTTCTTGCAATGTCTACGCTCGTGAGATGATAATATATGCATTGTTGAAACAAACTATGAGAAGGTAATAGTTTCAGGAAAAAAATAAAAACTGGCAACATCGAGGCCATCACATGTTTATGGGAATTGTCATACGATATGCTACCAATAAACTCTTATATAATAGTATATACAGTATACTATATTACGTAATAATTACGATGAACAAATCAAATGCAAATTTCTCTGATTCACAGCCCACCAGTCTTGCTTTAGACTAATGACTTTCATAAGATGAAATAGGTTACCACATAAAACAATGGATAAACTATCTATTAGTGAGACGACCGTGACTTCCTCGAAATGCGAGCGCGTCAAGGTTCACTGAGGAATTTGATCATTAGATTCTTCACGTAGGATATGTATCACAAACAACAATATTGACAACAATTCCCAACAATTACTTAATATCAATCATTGCATTTGAGCAAATAATTTTGACCTGCGTCAAAATAACTTAGGTATCATGCCATAATTTGGGATATTTTCCGAATTAGTCGTTCTCTATAGTCTACAGTATATATTGAGACGGTATAATGTAATGCCCAGCTAATATTATGATGACTAAGATTGCTCCATAACCATCCCAACATCCCGAAACTTGGTCATTCTGCTTCTTAATCATTTGTATTTTAAGCACTAAAATGTAGCAGAAGTGACGTAATAATGGACGTCATTGATGGGGTTAGAGCAATTATGTGCACCAATCCGAACACACCTCCGCTGCCATAAGGACCGCCCATTTTATACCTAACAGACTAGCTTGGGATGAGATAGAGGCGCGAGACTTATTGTAAGCACTGTACATAATAAATAAAGAATCCCTTTAAAAAAATGCATGGCGTAGATTAGATTAGTAGCTTAGTATTTATGCAATCCTTTATTTTCCGCTGTCATCTAATGAGTAACTGAGTACTCAAGATTAGTGTACTTATGGTGTGAATGAAATCTGAAGCTATTCTTTTCATTATATTTTTTCTTATTTTGGCTTCGCCAACTTTTGCTTCGCCACTATTTTCTGTCAGCATTGGCTGGCGGAGGAAGGAGACATTTATACTTTACTATCACTACTATTCCTTTGTGAAAGTTACACGTCTCTAAGTGTAAGCATGGTATAAGTTTTTAGAGTTCTTTTTTTCATTGCTATTTCTAACTTTTCTATTTCCATCTTCGGCTACCTTAGTGTTGATCTTAGTTCTTTGTTAGCTTGTAACTCTGTAAAGTATTTTATAAATTCAGAAATTTAAGTGAATTTGATTCTGTTCATTGTCCATACAGAAGACTGTGCTCAGTTAAAAGTGTGTATTGTGCTTGACTGTGAAGAAAGCTTGTATTGTAGAATGTATTAGAGAATCCATTGGGAAAGATTGATTCTTATTTTGAATAGGAATAGCTTAGAGAGACCTGCATAGATTTGATTTATTCTTATATAAACCATATCAAGTACATTTTTGAGACCTCAATATAAGTTACTCTAAATTTACAACCTCACATTAGCTTGAGAGAAATTCTTCCCTGAAGAAACCAAGTGTGTTAATAGAGTGAAATAATGCATTAAGTGACGTGATTAACTCACCGTAGAGATAGAATTAAACGACAAACTATAGATGAAAGCAAATAAAGTTGTCTATTTAATGTGTACAACATATAACAGATCTTTTGAAAAATTTTACCAAAATATTCGGATCATATGACCCTTGTGGAAAATTTGGCTAAAGAATTTTTATCATATAGCCCTACCCGTGTCAAAGTCTACGTTAAAATGCAGAGAATTGTGAACTCACAGGAAAGTAGAAAACCTGAAAATAGGCTAATAATTTATTATTTCTAAAATATATTTCACTCTAATATGAAGTAGATGAATTTGCATTAAGAGCAAAAATGGTATTTACAATAACTTAAGAATACCTATTTGGTATTCATTGTTTTCAATCAAATTTGTATTGTTCCCCACGTGATGGAAGGTTGCTCTCAGTAAAAAATTGTGTGTGTGTGTGTGTGAGACCTAACTGGATGCAGCTGAACTTGAAGATGTTGCGAAAAGTCATTGGAGAAGAGAATGAATAATAATAATAGTATTACTGTTTGATTTGGATTTCCTCTCTGGTCATGTTGTATAGGGCACGCCGACAATTAAGTCCGCTGTTAGGAGTGGAAACCTCTATTCGGAGGCTTAGGATAACTTGATCTCCACGCACCCTCAAATACTAGGGGCACTCAATATATTTTGCCTCAACCTTTTTTCTTAGCTAAATAATAAGCCATGGGGCTGAAATGTCTTTTGGGCAGTAAGTTTGAACTTTCTGCGCTTCACATAACCGGATTTTTCCAGTTTGAACCTTCCCTCCTTGTATAAAACCGCCTTTAAACGCCCTTGTATAAAACCGATGGTTAACGCAGTTTAGAAAATGGCGTCTGACAGTGATGTGCTTCGTAAACAGAGAGCTGTTATCGAGTTCTTAACCGCAGAGAAGGAAAGAGTTGGAAATATTCACAAACGTCTACAAAACGTTCATGGAGATGCTGTTGTTGACCGAAGAGAGGGAGAGCCAGCCTCGAGGATGAGCCAAGCAGCGGTCGCCCGGGATCGGCTGTGATATCTCACACTGTGCAACGTGCTAACAGCATCATTCGATCAAGTCGGCGCGTCACATACAAGGAGCTATCACTGGAGCTAGGAATTAGTGAAGGAAGTGTGAATACGATAATTCAGCAACTGGGATACTCAAAAATGTGTTCACGATTTGTTTCTCGCGAACTGACTGAAGATCACAAAGCCCAAAGAAAAGAAATTGCTTCCGAGTCGTTGGTTCGATACGAGACAGAAGGGGATGACTTCCTTTCAAGAAGTGTGACGGGATGAGACTTGGGTACACCACTTTGAACCTGAAGCAAAACGCCAATCCATGGAGTGGCATCACGCAGACTCCCCACGCAAGAAAAAGTTCAAAATGTCTCCCTCTGCAGGAAAGGTTATGGCCACCATCTTCTGGGACATGAAAGGGGTGATTCTGGTGGATATTATGAAGAAAGGACAAACAATAAACTCAGAGGCATATATTGCTACCCGACAGAGACTCCAGAGACGTATAAAGCGAGTTCGAACGGAGAGAAAACCGGAAGACGTTCTTCTTTTGCACGATAATGCAAGACCACACAAAGAGAGGCCATCACAAAAATGCGCTTGACTGTGTTACCCCACCCTTCATACAGCCCGGATCTGGCACCTTCAGACTTCCATTTTTTGGGCCAATGAAGGATGCTATTCGTGGAAGTAAGTTTCAGAG
>JAJOZX010000629.1:687500-832500 GCA_023014485.1 Bathynomus jamesi
GGACCCCGCAGACAAGACAACGCTTCGTTTTTCTTCGCCGAAGTGCACGCGACAGTAGTATTGGCTGCTAAAAGTATAAACCCAGGACATCGCAGAAATAAGACACTACTTCTATTTGAGCACGTTCTACGATAGTATGTGTCTTCACTAGAGACTCAGTGCTTGCTGGGGCCAAGCCGGAGTGGCAGGTTGGGGGATTTCACTAGAACCCGTCTATCGACATCACCTCTCGGGGGAAATGCATGTCAGGGCTAGAGGTTTCCCAAGACCACGGTGCGACTCTAATCACCCCGTCTCCGTGTATGGAAACTGCAATCCTGATAACCAAGCCTGAGGGGAGGCGGCGCTCATAAGTCCGCCATGAGTCATCCCCCTCAGGAGATGCGGCCAGAGCCCATATCATACACCACCACTCTCACCCCCCCTCCTGCCCGATGGCCGACCCCTGGCGACCCCTATCTCGCGACACATTTTACAAGATGGCGACCGCAACGCCCCCAAAAAAATGCGAATAAAAATCAAAGCAACATCTAAGAAAGCAACGAGAAGCTATATCATCTCGGAAGTTTTCACGAGGGCACGCGTGCCCTTCATCCGAATTTACGGTGAGCACCCTACGTTCACCGCAGTATGCAGGGAGGAAGACGCGTCGAAGCTTCTGGCGCCTGAAACTAAAGAGTCGCTTCGTAACGCGGGCATACAAATCCAGGTGCCCCCTAATATCAGAGCTAAGAGCTCTGTCTTTATGAGAAAACTCGACCGCCACATCGGAGGCCGGACTAAGGAAGAAATAAAAGAGGAATTAGAAAAGGAGAACACGTAGGCCAAAGTTGAAGAAGTCACAAAAATCAAAGACTTCACCCACGTCGTTAAAGTTGAATTCAAGACCCCCGAGATGGCGCACAAAGCAGCGGTATCAGGACTGTTACTATTCCACATGTTCGTAACCCCCTCTCAGATCACCGTGGACGAATTTATAACTGTCCTGACTTGTTTTAACTGCTATAAATTCGAGGAGCACCCATCGAAGGACTGTCCCACCAAACACATCACGGTCTGCTCCGAATGCGCAGCAGTGGGACATAAGTGGACCGAATGTAAGGCCACACAAAAGAAGTGCATCAACTGCCACGGCCCGCACAGCACACTGGCAATGGCATGCCCGAAGAAGAAGGAGGCCATCCGACTGAGGAAGGAAAAAACTCAGGAGGACTCGGCCGTAAAAGAGCTGCAACCGTACAGAGCTGCAGTCAAACAGTCCCTCGAGGAGGCTCGCTCCCACCTCAGTCCCACAGAAATCGTGCTCGAAAATTCCAATAGCCTGACCCTACTGACATGTGTCATCCACGCTCATCTCCTCAATATGGGTACCCCAGGCACATACTCGAAACACCTAAATGACATGCTCAGAAGAAACGGCATGCCGGAAGTCAACGCCCCCGACGATGTCCCCTCGGCATCTATCTTCGCGGCACGACTTCCAGAAAGGACAACTGCCACCTCCGACGAATCAGACAGTGAATCAGAACCTGAGCCCGAACCCGTACCCGAACCCGTCTCTGTCCCAGTATCAGATAACGAAGCGGAATCTTACACGGATGCCCCACGACCCCGCCGCACTCGTGCGGGAATACGGGAGGCACCAAAAGTGAAGCCCCTAACCGGGCAAACCTCTTGCCCCAAATCCCCTGAGAAGCCGAACACTGAATCCCCTAAGCCGTTACCGAAGAAGATTGCTCGTACCCAACACAAGGCCTCAGATCTGGGGCTAAGGATCGTCGCGAAGGCCTCCAACCCCTTCCCTGAACCCATGGTGCTATCCCACCTGGTGAAAGGGCTGAGAGAGGGATCTTATAAGTACACCTTCGAAGAGAACTTGGACACCACTTATGACATCCCACTCTTGATTGAACAACGAGAAATCACTGTCCACGGTGAGGACCTCGACGTTCTCCCGGACCAGGCATACAAAAAAATTCGTTCAGGAAGTGCGACGCGCTCCCCCACAGGCACTGAACCAAAAAGCAAAACACAATCAACATGCACGCGCAACAAACTAACCTAACGATTCTTCAGCAAAATGTACTGCATTGGCAAACACACAAGACGTCTCTGGCCAATACCTACGGACTAATCGACCCAGACATCATCCTCATTAACTCACACAGCCTAAAGGCACCCCAGCAAATAAAACTGTTCAATTACAACATCATACAATCGAACAGATCGCAAGAACTGCATGACGGTGTTGCAATCGCCGTCAAACGTGGTCTTCGCTTCGAAGAGAACACAAGCTTCGAAGACGAAACACTGGCAGTGAGGTTAAGACTGGGCCACGAAGACCTCATCATTGGGACGACATACTGCCCCCCGAGGAGGGGCACCATCTCATCAGCAGATATTATCAAACTTCTGAACTACAACTGCCCAGTTTACATCATCGGAGACCTGAATGCCAGACATGTGGACTTCGACGATAACTACAGCAACCACTACGGGAAACAACTGGCAGAAATAAACAGAAGGGGGAAAATGAAGTGGCTAGGGCCACATTTTCCAACTTTTTACGGCAGGAACGCCGGAACGATGCCCGACAAAATTATTGCCAATAATCTGGCATACCTCAACACTCATCACTATCCGGGCCTCGCCACACCCAGCGACCACGTCCCTATCATCATGAAGATTGCCTGCGCCCCTTTACAAGTCCCAATCCGTCCCCGCCCCTCCATCCGCAAGACGAACTGGGAGGAGTACCAGGCTGATCTCGCCCAACACGAGCCCTCAGAACTGAATGGTAGGGGGATAGCAGCAATTGAAGCGGCCACGGCAGACCTTCTGAAGGTGCTGAAGACTGCCAAGGAAAAACACGTACCCACCATCACCCACCGCATTCTTCCACACCCCTCCCCCTCCGAAGAAATCGACGCCGTCACACGCCAATTAAACGTCGTCAGGAACCAGATGGACAACGGTATAAATTACCTGCATAACAAACTGCAATACAACATCCTCAGAGCCCGACTACGAGGCTTGTGGATTGAAAAAGAACACATGTGGAACGCGCTCGTCGACAGGATAGACATAGAAAGAGACCCAAAAACCTTCTGGTCACAGATAAGGAAACTAAAAGGAACACCCAAAGCTGAAAAATTCAAGACACTCCGGAATGAAAACGGAAGACCTCTCATCTCGGACCAAGAAATAGCGGAAAGCTTTCGAAATCGTCTCAGAAGAACGTTCAACATAAGTGATGAAGAAAATGACCTGTTCGACGAAGACAATGAAACAAGGGTCACGCAGTGGCTGGAAGACAACCACGAAAGGATCCTACCAACGGATAGGGCAGAACCCCTAAATGCCAACTTCAGAATTACGGTGAAAGAGGTCACTGACACGATCAGCCTCTTTAAAGAAAAGGCACCAGGCCTCTCCGGAATCACAAAAACCCTGATCCAAAAGTCGCCCCCGAACATACACGAAGAGATAGCAAACATATTTAGCGCCAGTCTCTCCATCGGATACTTCCCAAAAGCATTAAAAACCGCAAAAATCATCATGATCCCTAAAGGAGGGAAACCCGCAGAGTTCATCGAGAACTATAGACCCATCAGCCTGTTAGAAGTACTCGGCAAAACCCTGGAAAAAATACTCCTTCGAAAACTGAATTTCCACCTCACGGTCAGTGGTGCACTTTCAGACGCCCAACATGGATTCAGGAAAAAGAGAGGCACAGCCACAGCCCTCGCCATTCTGCACGAAACGGTGGCAAACAAACTAGCGTTCAGCAGAAGAGTCTCGATAGTACTGAGAGATGTGCAGGCCGCCTTCGACAAAGTGTGGCACCAAGGATTACAATATCGCATCCTCGAACAGAACATGGAAGCAAACTTAGGAAAACTCCTTTGTAGCTTCCTCAAAGATCGAAAAGCTTACGTCCAACATAAGACCCACACTGGCAAGCTCTTCGACATCCAGGCGGGAGTGCCCCAGGGAGCGATACTTTCGCCCACGGTCAGTGGTGCACTTTCAGACGCCCAACATGGATTCAGGAAAAAGAGAGGCACAGCCACAGCCCTCGCCATTCTGCACGAAACGGTGGCAAACAAACTAGCGTTCAGCAGAAGAGTCTCGATAGTACTGAGAGATGTGCAGGCCGCCTTCGACAAAGTGTGGCACCAAGGATTACAATATCGCATCCTCGAACAGAACATGGAAGCAAACTTAGGAAAACTCCTTTGTAGCTTCCTCAAAGATCGAAAAGCTTACGTCCAACATAAGACCCACACTGGCAAGCTCTTCGACATCCAGGCGGGAGTGCCCCAGGGAGCGATACTTTCGCCCACTCTGTACAACCTGTACATCGCCCAAATGCCTCCGCCCCCACCACACACCCGAGAAGTCATCTACGCGGACGACATCACGCAAATAGTAACTTCAAACCTCAGCAAAGAGCAACAGGCTGAAGAGACAAATTGAAAGAATCAATGAATTCGAGGAACGTTGGAAAATTCAGACAAACCAACAGAAATTCACAGTTATTAACATTGGCCGCAGGAACGTTCACGCACTGAAAATAAACAACCGAATCCAACCTTACAAGCAACAAGGCACAGCTCTCGGCCTGACCATCAACAGCTTTGGCTATAAAAACCACGCCACAGCAAGGTCAAATAAAGCGAAAGGAGAGCTCAGTAAACTCTACCGTTTCAGGGGACTCTCGGTAAAAAATAAGGAGATGCTGTACACGGCGCTCGTACGGTCAATCCTCGAATACCCGGCAATTTCACTGCACACAAAGAGCGACACAAATCTGATGTTGCTACAAAAAATACAGAACGCTGGAACAAGATTCATCCTGGGGAAACGACTCAGCGACAGGATATCATCCCAGGCACTGCACCAACAAGCAAACTTACCAGCCCTCAATGTGCTTCTGCACAGAAGGGCGGAGAAAACTTGGAGGAAGGTACGAAACACCTCTCCACAGACCTATGAAGAACTCGATATTGGACCTCAGCGCGGGAGAGAGTACTTCCACTTCAAGAGAAGTCTACCCCGCAGCAGAAACCCCCCACCAACGGCACTTTTTGTACCGCATAGAAAAAAAAAAATAATAATAATAATAAATAAATAAAATAAAATAAAATAAAAATAAATAAATAAAGAATAAAAAAAATAAAAAATAAAAAATAAAAAATAAAATAAAAAATAAATAAAAAAATAAAAGAGGTAGAAAACCCAAACTATAAGCTAACAAGTCAAGCACCCTACAAAAGCTTGAACGCGCAAGGAAGGTGAATCGCCTATCACCAGACCTTAACCCCCCCCCCTCCCTAAAAAAAAAAAAAAACCTGCGCATCCTTGGTGAGCCCGAGGACCTATCAACTCTTCATCTATATTTCCCATTTCCCCACTTTCTGATTTGGCGCACGAGATCTTTGCCTGCGTGTCGGCGACTCCAGAGAAACTCGCAGAGATACGAGTCGATCACGGAATGGTGCGTACCACACCGGCGCTTGTTACCGCGTTTGAGTTGGTTCCACGTCGACTCTATCCGTTGCGTGTGCGCTCCAGTTGAAGGGTCCACGAAGTTTTCGCTGTGGTTCACTGTTTTGTGACTGAAGCTGTACCCTTCGAGCTGTTCGATGCGTTCATACGCTTTCCATTTGTCGCTCACTTAGGTTAGGTTTGGGTAGGTTAGGGTAGGGTAGGGTAGGTTAAGTATAGGTGGATATTTGAATACAAGTTTTAGGCCATAACCTTTTTCGTTTTTATTTCTCCAAGAAACAGATTGCAGAAATGGAATCAGCGTAAAACTCTACGTCTATACCAAAAACATGGAAAAAATCCAATGCTGGACCTAAAACCGAAAAGACCCCATTTTGTCGGTGGTGACGGGACTTTTCGAACACCTTGTATTTATTAAAAGCTCTGCTGCAGAATTAAACTTGTGAAAGAGTTATCCTATAAGTTTTATTCAGTTTTATAACTTAAATTTAATGCATTCATTACAGTATTCTTAGCTCATTTTCAATTTTTATTAATAATCGTTCTTATAAATATAAAACATAACTTTAAGATTTATGTTGTAAGTTTAAGTATCAGAAAGTTTATTTTTTTAATTTCAATTAAATTTCAAATTACTAAATCAAAGGTTTAGAAGAAATTACAGTAACTTCTCATTTTTTACAAAATTGTTTATTATAACTTATTAATTCTGTTGATAAATAAACCCAGAAATGAATTTAGTGTTTCCATCCACCGTAAATATTTAATACTTATGTATAATTTATACTCATTACCTCACAAAATTTTCAGGCATTCTGCTGGGATGTAACATTTGTATCTTAACGTCATAGTAGGGTTGCCAGACGTCCCGCATTCTGCGGGACAGTCCTGCATTCTGCGGGACAGTCCTGCACTTGATAAAAAAATCAAGCATTATCAAGCATTGTTTTAAGAAAATTTTTCTAATTTTGTTTGTTGTAACTGTTGAAGAAATCTAGTTTCAACTTGAAAAAAAATTGGTCTTAAAAAAAAAATCAGAAAAAATTTTGTCCCGCATTCTGTGGGACAAAATCTGGCAACCCTAGTTCGAGGTGACATATAAAAGCGGTAAACTAAACATATCTGAAAAAACCCACAAAGTGTGATTGCAAAGGTGATATAATAAAAGTACTTTTATAGTAATAGTGAAAGTAATATAAAGGTAGGTCAATTAAACGCCAGAGAGACCAATCGAGATCATTGAACTCCGAGAGTGACCCTCGATGAGACCTCCATTACATATAATATCGTCAAAAAAGAAAAAAGGGGACAGTCTGTTTAGATTCAGGTCATCGTCGAAAACCAATAAGTTGGGCGGCAGTCAAACCTGCTCGACATATACAGGGTGTATCAGAAGTCGTGCACCATAGGCTTTATTCAGATTTACGAGGTTTACGAGTTGAAATAGTTTATAAAATGATGTTTAATTACAATATATGTTGTAAAATAATTAAATTCAATGAAGCTACATTAGCCACTGGTGTCTCAGAAGTCGCGCACTATTGGCTAATGTAGTTTCATTCAATTTAATTATTTTAAGATAGCTTTTTGATTAAATGTACATACTATTAATTTTATTATTCGAACATTATCGAACATATATTGTAATTAAACATCACTTAAAAACCATTTCGACTCGTAAACCTCGTAACTCTGAATAAAGCGACTTCTGAGACACCATGTGTGTATATATATATGTATATATATATATGTGTGTGTGTGTGTGTGTGTGTATGTATATATGCAGGGCCTATGCGACGGTACCACTATGATATGTAAAGTGAAATGAAATGAAATGTTATTGGATCACCAGATCTTTTCAAATCAAATAAATAATATTTAACAAAGATAATAAGAAATGATTTCTATACAGTATAAGAGTTAAATGCTACATTAGTACCTTTGGTTAACCTTTTAGTTAGCTTCCGAACACAACAGTAATAATTTAATAAATAAGTAAGTAATATCTGAATAACAATACGGTATTCATAGAGCAACGGCTTAGGCCTAACTGCGACGACGTAAATGCGTGAGTTGGATTGAACGGTCTTGAAAACGCTTTTGAAGAGGGCCTATTCGGTTAGGCTGAGAATATATTGAGTTTGTAGGCTACGCAAAAGTAGTTTAGCACAAGGAATAAACGGTAGGCCAAATGAACTGGTAACCTATGTGAGGTTTACAGACGTGGGTTTCGACGAAGGTATTTCTGAAGACGGAAGGGCCAACGCCGGCTGGGGGATGAAGAAAACGTTGAAAGGAAATGAAGATTCGCAGGTCGAAATGAATGAATGTTGAGTGAGGCCAAAAACCGGAAGGATGACGGCGATTAAATTTTGCAGAAGTGAGCTTGTTTCTGGGAGGGAGGTGAAATGCTAGTAGGCTTCAACAGAGATGATCAATTTTGTGTATTCTTGAACGGAATTTTGAAGGACGGTGGGCCGCTCTCCGAGGAAGGTCGGAGGGTGAGTGGAGTTCCAACCTATCAATATTTTCACGCAAATTCGGGCACCAAAACTGAACGACATATTGTAAGTGGGGCCTGACTAGGGACTTGTAAAGGAGTAATATAATATTCTTCGATTTAAATTCGAAATTACGCGCTATGAAACCTAACATCCTATTACTGGTTCCTAACTTTTAAATCCTTAGATACGCTTACGCTTAAATCTACTTCCTCGTCAACGCTCGCTAACTGTCTATCGTTCATCGTGTACGTGTAATTATTGTTACGAGAACCTATATGCAAAACTTTACATTTGTCTACGTTAAATTGCATCCGTCCACTCCATAATCCTATTTACATCGTCTTGGACCCTATTTCTATCGTCCACGTTATGAACTTTATCGCCGATTTTAGTATCATCCGCGAATTTTGACACATTACTGGTGAAGCCTACATTTATGTCGTTAATGTTAATGATCTCGTCTATCCTTGCTGTGCGCACTCTTCCAGTTGGTTTTCTTTTTCCAATGCTGCAGTTAGGGAAAAATTTCTGACACACCGACGGATTACTTTCTTAGAAGGTGATTTTGACATCTGAAAATTTGTCTTGAAAGATCTTTGAGCTGAAACTACACTTCTTCCATGCTCATAATATTGCTCAGTTATGAAACGCAGCTGTTCCACAGTCCATGCAGTCATCTTGAAGGGTTAGTTTTAACTAACACTTTTATTTTGTTTTGTATCTTATCTTGTCTTGTATAGTCAAAACCTATACAATCCTGTACAAACTTGTAACTATCCTCTTTCGAATGATGCGTATGATTTTATAAAAGGACTTATACTTTAAGAGTTACAGGGGTTTCTTTTGGGTCCCATTTCTCTGGATCACCCTTTATATATATATATATATATATATATATATATATATATATATATATATACCAGGACAAGAGGGGCACAAGAGAAGACCAGGAGCAAGCAAAAATGTTGATGGCCCTCACAAATGAGTTTATGCTGACACAAGAGATAACAGAAAATACCAGAAAAAATAACTGCCTAGATCTGGTATTCACGAATAACACGAACTTGATTGCTGATATAAAAGTAACCCCAACCATTATCTCAGACCACAACTTAATTGAGATATCAACAAATATGACGACAACATTAAAAGACATTACACATATTGAGGAAAGAAGCAAATTTGGGGCCTTTAACTTAAACTCCAAGACTATAAATTGGGAAGCAATCAGATCGCACATGGCCCAAATAGAGTGGAGAACAGTTTTAGAGAATAAAACAACTGAAGAAATGCTAACAACCTTGGAAGAAAAAACGCTGAGAATTTTAGAAAAATATGTTCAGAAATCACAGCCAAAAGGAGAGAGGAGCTGGCGAGAGAGGCAGAAAAGAAGAATATTTTGCAAAAGAGAGTGGAGTGGAGGTAACAAAGCGATACCTGACATAGATGCATCCTTTGGAGTGAAATTGCAAGGAGAGTGTATAACAGACCTGATTTTACCTCAGAAGATATAGTGAGAGCTATAGGACAAATGAAACCACATTCAGCTGTAGGTCCGGACAATTGGAACGCATTATTGATTAAAAAGTGTAAAAATGAAATAGCTACACCTTTATATTTATATGGATATGGAGAAGATCCTTAGACACTGGGAAAATACCGAGCATCTTGGAAAGAGCAAACATTGTTCCTACAGTATATATAAAGGAGGGGACAGATCTCAAGCGAAGAACTATAGACCAGTGTCATTGACGTCCCACCTTACCAAAGTATTTGAAACAATAGTTAGAGAGAAAATTCATGATTTCTTGGAGACACTGGAAAGATTCAACGGAAATCAGTACGGATTCCGATCGGGTAGATCATACCTATCACAACTAATAGAATACTACAACAATATCCTAGATACACTGGAAGGCAATGACAACTACGATGTCATATACACAGATTTTGCTATAGCTTTCGACAAATGTGATCACGATATAATAGCACATAATAAATGCAAAAAACTTCACTTTTTTCTACGTGAAGGTCAAAATATGATAATAAAACCCACTCTAATAGACAGAGTTTATTTCCACAACAGTTTCGATGCCCACTGGCATCCTCCTTCGTTTTTCTGTATCCACCTGAAGAGGATGCCAGTGGGCATCGAAACTGTTGTGGAAATAAACTCTGTCTATTAGAGTGGGTTTTTATTATCATAGCACATAAAATGAAATATATGGGAATAATAGGCAAAGTGGGAAAATGGATCTCCAACTTCCTCAGAGAACGTCTACAGGTCGTCAGAATTCAAAGTATATCATCATCAGAATGGAAAGTACGCAACTCAGTACCACAAGAGACAGTACTGGCCCCACTCCTGTTCATTATCATGCAAACAGATATAGACAGCAGAGTAAACAGCAACAGTATAGTAACATTCTCGACACAAAGATCAGCAGAAAAATCAGCGATGTAAATGAAATGGAGGCCTTGCAGAGGGACACCAACAAAATATACAAATGGTCGAAGATAACACCATGATATTTAACACCGAGAAATTTCAGCTCTTGAGATATGGTAGAAAAGAGGTAATAGTGGGGGGTAATAATGACAAATGATGCGAAATTCGAAAAACAAAATCAGATAGGGATAAATAAAGCAAAAACAGTCTCGGGACAGGTACTAAGAACGTTCAAAAGAAGGGACAGGACAGTAATGATTCCCTTGCTAAAAAAACTGATTATATCAAAACTTGACTACTGATCAGTTTTGACGTCCCCATATAAAAAGGAAGGAACTAATAAACTAGAAGAAACGCAGACACATTTCACAGCCAAGATTGATGGATGCAAAGAACTCAACTACTGGGAAAGACTACGTAAACTAAATCTGTACTCCCTGGAAAGAAGAGAGAGGTACACTCGAATCTACATATGGAAAATTATCGAAAAATTGGTACCAAACCTAAAACTAAACCCAATTACCATTCAAACAACAGTGAAAAATAGGAAAGGCAGAATGTGTAGTGTTCCCAAATTAAAGGCCCGACAAGGGACCTCCTCAAAACTGAAGGAAAATAGCTTGGTTGTCAGGGGCCAAGACTTTTTAACCAGCTTCCAAAGGACCTCAGAAACGTTACAGGAGTCAAATTTGAAGTCTTCAAGAGAAGACTAGATGCCTGGCTCAGGACGTACCAGATGAGTAGGGTGTACCTGGCTACGTACGGTGGAGAGCGCAAGAAAACAACTCGCTCCTCCACTGAGCCAGACCTAGAGGCGGGTCCACCAGCTTGACCTTCGTGTGAAGAGAGACAAACGCAGGGAATAGCAACGAGGAACAAGGTATATATATATATATATATATACAGGGTGGGCCGAAAGTCTGGATCCATAGGAAAATATTTATTTTAATACATAAATTACAACAAATGGTAAATACTTAAAATGAATATCAACTAACTCGTAAATGCGTATCCGTGATACTGTACAGTAGTTCGTACTCCAGTATAAATACTCAAATACTTTTTTTATTTCAGCCCAGAAATGGCTTCGAATCTAACAACAGAAGACCGGGTAGAACTTGTGCTCATGTACGCAAGACAGGGCGCTACACACAGAGAAGTTGCTACCGAATTCAATAGAAATCATCCTGATAAGCATCCAGTAACACATGCTACTGTTGGCAAGTTGTTTAAACGTTTCAAAGAAACAGGAAGTGTACATGATCGACGGCGTTCTGGTCGTCCAAAAACTGCAACTGATGAAAATACCTCTGGAATGGTATGTGAAACTTTAACGAATAGTCCAGTAAAGTCAACAAGAAGATTATCAAATGAAAAACGCATCTCGAGAACGTCAATTCGAAGAATTATTAAAAATCATAAATTCCATCCTTAAGTGTCTCGATGTCAGAGGCCGCCAATTTGAGCATTTGTTATAATTTGTTGTTTATACTGGAGTACGAACCACTGTACAGTATCACGGATACGCATTTACGAGTTAAAGTTGATATTCATTTTAAGTATTTACCATTTGTTGTAATTTATGTATTAAAATAAATATTTTCCTATGGATCCAGACTTTCGGCCCACTCTGTATGTATATATATATATATATATATATATATATATATATATATATATATATATTAGGGTGGGGTGTAACACAATTCTTTGTGGAATATTTATTTGCTTCACCTATAATTTGCTGTATTGGGTTCTATAGATGACATAAAGTGATATAAAAGAAAAATCAATTTTTTCCTAATAGCGCATTTTTGAGAAAAACAAAATGGCCGCTAGTCAAACATATAAATGCTTATAACTTGAAAAATGTGCATCCAATTAAAAGACACTATAGAATAAAAATTATTCAAAATAAAAAAGTACATTAGAAAGTGCTCTTTTATAAATTATTTTCTTAATTTTAAATTTTATCAAAATTTACCTCGGTAAATATCACAAATAAATCACTTTTTTCTAAATAAATGAAAAATTCTTTGATGACCGAAGTATATTACTTTGATAATAGTTAATAACCTTATATAATTTTGAATATTCAAACTATAATCTACAACAACACTAATCAACGAGAGAAATTATTGACATTTTATTACCACAATTGCATAAACATATAATCAATACACTACCAAAAAGATCCCTTTTCAAAAATCATGAAGTGTTTCCTTTATGAAATTTTGGTGAATTATTTCAGTCTCTAATTAAAAGCTAATTGTCAAAAAGTGAAGTCATTTCTTTCTTGGTTTTCATACATGGCAGCAATGAACGAGACCTAATTCTTGCTCTTACAAATCCATAACGGGATTCTTTGGAATGTACAGATGAGGCCGCATCGGTGACAAGTTTTATTGCCCTCTCGACACTTTGTGAATGAAGTGGATAATTGGGTAGGCACAGTTTTTTAACCCTTAGTGCACTGAGTTCAATATTTGTGAGCGCCATAGTGAGGGGAGGTTCAGTCAGCATTTCTTTTGACCAGTAAATAATATCATCCCATGCGTTTGCGTTGAAATTAATCTCAGGAACCTTAAATTCTCTGATTTTGGACACATTTTCCGTCTTTGTTCTAATGTTCATGATGAAATCAACTGCTCTGTTTCGTTTTTGTTCTGATGTATCTGATACCATTGCAATCAAAACATTTTCGCAATGAGCAAAATATGCGTTTCTAACAATGTAAGGCTTCACTATATTCTGAACATCCTTTGGAAGAAGATGAAATCTTTTAATTGCTCCAAATATGTGATGTGGTTCATTCCATATATGTGGTCTACTCTTGATATCGAACCAGCTTGGTCCATAATTTGTAACAATGAAGAAAATTATTGAATAAAGAGCCAATGAAGGAGTTTTCTCTGCAATGTATAGGCGGCAGACACGATGTGCTAATGTCAGACATCAAGAATGGTTCAATGGTCCGGGTTTTTTATTTTCCAAATCTTCTGGGACATTCCCACTTCTTATAGCCACTGTTGAGCTTGGCTAAGATAATCGATAACCTCTTCTGATATGTGCGTTAAATCAATGCCTTCTCTAATCGGTTTGAAATTGACTGCAGGCATTTTTTCACATTTTTTCAGTGCTACTCCGATTTTTCCAGTGAAACATGGACCTTTTGTTTTACCATCAAAATGTTCAAATAAGTGTCGAAGGGGAAGTTCATTTGTATGCAGCATACAAATGCCCCATTGTAACGGTTTCTTTTTTTCTTCTATGTGGATGATCCCACCCTTGGCCCCTGTGTTGGTATTTGTACTGTCACATCCTATGAGACGAATGCTCTCATTAATAGCTGACTCTTGAAAGAAGGAGAACAAACTATCAGCTATATCTTGAGCTTTACAAGAAGAAGAAACTACATGGGTTAAATATTCATTTCCTGGCTCAGACACCAAAACATAGTGTTCCTCTCTAATGGAGTCTCCGTACCATTTGTTTCCTTTCTTCACCTTCACCAAAGTCTTGTCCTTTCTTCCGTCAAAAAATATAGCAAATATGACAGCAGGATTAGTTTTACTCTCCATCACCAAACTTTTTCTCATTTTCTCTCTTTCCCGTCCGATTTTGTTTTTGTTAATCAAAAGCGTACTATCTTCTTTAGTGATTGCTCCATAATCAACTAAAGCAGCTGAAGCCAAAGCAGCTGCTGCTCGATCTGAAATTCCAAATCTATCTGCTTCCATCGCTACAGTAGGCAATGGAAGTCTCATTTGACCTTGTATGGCAACTGACTCATAGTCTGATTCACTCTGATGTGGGTCTAATTCATATTGTGTGGAAGTACTCTCTACATCTGAAAAACACTATTTCGGTTAAAATATGAGAGTCCTTCATTTCTCTTCTTCTTTTAACTATTCCTTCTTCTGTCCGCAATTTCCAAGACTCCATTTTTTTTAATTCTTTTTGTCATGACTTTATCAACACCTATTTTCATTGTACGCGTCGATCGCAGATCCTGTAAAAACAGAAGCTCTTCTTTTGGTACCTTCAGTTCTCTTCGACAGGTGCATCTTATGTGAACATCTTCGCAGCTCTTAGGACAGCCAAAGTTTTGATGGGAGATAAAAGGGCATTTACAGGCACTGATATCGAATAATTCTTCCAAGGTGTCATTAAAATTTTTTCTCATTTTGACACTACTTTTTTATCTACTAAGATCGTTTGCTTTGCCGATGAACCGCTTTAATTTGATATAAACTGATTTGTCAGCTTTACTCCAAATACAGAGTATATCTTATTGGCCTACCTGTTTATTTGTTGGCAATGTTGTAAGAGGAAGCTCTTGTGCGGTTCCAAATATAAAATGTGGTTTTGATTGACTCCTTGTAGCTCTAATGTTTGAAGCAGAAGCCATATTTGTTACTAATTATCAAAAATTACCAATTCCAAATCCAACAAAAACCTGAAAAATAAAAATTTCATTAAACATCTGAAACATTTATATGAGGTAGAAAATGTGAAATAAACAATTGTTGCTTCAGCAAACATTTTTGTAAAGAGAATACTTTTCGAGTTATGAAGCGTATAATGATTGGCTGGCGGCCATTTTTTGGGGAGGAAAAATGGGGTACTTAGGATAAATTGAAAATTTTTTAATTCTCATATTCTTTTTTATCACCCTTCAATCCACCTTATTACCAGTGAAGCAATAGTTGAAAAATTTTTCACCCCACCCTAATATATATTATATATATATATATATATATATATATATATATAAATTTAAGCAGAAAGCCACAGACAAGAAGGAAAGAAACATCCATCATGTTGGAAAGGGACTATATTTTGTACATTGCAACGTTTCAAGCACAAACTATGCTCATCTTCAGGCAAAAATTCTAAAAAGTTAAAAACAGAATATTAAAAACTATAATGACAATATAAACAAAATAAAGTAGGGAAAAAAAAATTCACAAGCTTTAAAAACAATGAAAGTCACTAAAAAATTCTAAAAAGTTAAAAATTAAACATCAAATGACAATTATAAAACAGAAAAAATTCGACAAACTTTAAAACAATGAAATTGACACTAAAAAAGAACAATGAATAACAGCTATAAAATACAAAATGTAAAACCCAAAACACTAAAAATTCACAAACTTTTTTTAAAAAACACTAAAAAATGAAAAACCCACACTAAAAGGAACACACCTTAAGTCTAAGCAGCACAGATTCCGAGGCAAAACTAATAAAAACAGAAGCATCTAAAAACAAGTAAAGGTTGGTTGTTAAAGATGTTTAGACGGAGGGGAACGGATGAAATATCAGAGTTAAGCGAAGGGGAGAAAGTTTTAATATACAGCGATTCTAAAAGTCTTAAAGTTTGCTCACACGGAGCGGAATCTAAAATGTTAAAATTAGCTAAAGTTATATCCACTTTGCATAGAATAACATGGCTGCGTATAGCTGAAGCTTCTTTAGTTCTCAAAGGTTTGTCATTTCTATGGCTTATGCCCATATGGGCACATCTTTAACAACCAACCTTTACTTGTTTTTAGATGCTTCTGTTTTTATTAGTTTTGCATCGGAATCTGTGCTGCTTAGACTTAAGGTGTGTTCCTTTTAGTGTGGGTTTTTCATTTTTTAGTGTTTTTTAAAAAAAGCTTGTGAATTTTTAGTGTTTTGGGTTTTACATTTTGTATTTTATAGCTGTTATTCATTGTTCTTTTTTAGTGTCAATTTCATTGTTTTAAAGCTTGTTGAATTTTTTCTCTTTTATAATTGTCATTTGATGTTTAATTTTTAACTTTTTATAATTTTTTAGTGACTTTCATTGTTTTTAAAGCTTGTGAATTTTTTTCCCTACTTTATTTTGTTCATATTGTCATTATGGTTTTTAATATTCTGTTTTTAACTTTTTAGAATTTTTGCCTGAAGATGAGCATAGTTTGTGCTTGAAACGTTGCAATGTACAAAATATAGTTCCTTTCCAACATGATGGATGTTTCTTTCCTTCTTGTCTGTGGCTTTCTGCTTAAATTGAAATTGAAGCTTGCCATATATATATTATATATATGCATGGAAAATGGAAATACATGCTTTAAGGTCACTTTCTACCACGCTTAAATAAAATAGTAAACTCGCACGTAATAGAGTCCACATTTACATCCTCATTGCTCTGTGCTACACAATAAAGGCTATTTAATATTAATTTACCGCTCAAAGTATGTAAGCGTCCACATTCAATATAATGGGCTTTCAACTCATTTAACACTATTTTTGTACCCACTTTACAATTGGGAGTCAAACTATCACGCTCTTTAAAAACGGATAGAATACAGTCAAAATCACCCACAAAGATGACATCGTTTTACAACATCACCATTAAATTTAAGTTTATAAACACTCCTTTCCAAACGTGCATTTATTCTTTCCCCGCTGACCTTTTTAAATGTAAAATCTTCTTCACAACTTATGTCGACAATTGAAGTATGTTTCTAAATCGTCCCGACAACTGTGTCTTGTATAAGGAAATAATTATTCAGGATGAACAGTGAAGGTGAGTTCATCCCTGTACCGTTCTAGTCCTTTTTACCAAAGTTCATGATATTTCGAGGAGTCTGCACCTTCTAAATACGCATCCAGTTCCAAACCATTCTCGCCTTGTTCGGCTGTACACTTGGTAAAATCATCGAGCAGGGCGGTATACGCGTATTCAAGCACCGGATCAAAATAACACCTATCAGCAACACGTGCGTCTAATATATGTTTCAGTTTACGGAAACGAACGAGTTCAAACATTCTGTCGAGAATAAAACGGCTTCGTGTGGGGATAAGGGCTTTATTGTCAGCAGCATTTTTCCACATCAACTGTATATCAATGCATGGTTGGTTTGTATCACGATTTACACATAGCCCACAAATAATAGCGTATGAGGGTGCATTACTAATCTTCTCTCTTTTTGTGTCTACACCCACAGGTGTTTTAGAACTGGTCTCACCCTAATTTTTCCATCTGTGATACATGAAGTAATATCGGTTTTAATGATTTATCACACACATTTCCTGGAATGAGCACCATACATCTTCTACAACTCTCAGGGGTAAATGTATTCACCATTGTACCTTCTCGAACTATGGCCATTTATTAACATTCTGGCGATCTATTTGAGAGAAACATGTGTCCATACTTGTCATTTTTGCTGGACAAACGATACTCGTCCCTAAACCCTACTAAAAATTCACATAAACCTTTAGCTACAACCTCGCTGCGCACCTCATCATGATATACATGGCTGTAGTGGTAAAAATATTTGAAACTGTCCATAATCACAAGATTTACATTCACCGCCCCAGTTTACGCGCACTTGGTGTCGGTGTGATGTAACATGGTATAATATCTCCTGTCACACCAATCATTAACAAGGTTCACAGCCCAGATCCTTTGTTTCTCTTCTGCAAGCGTGGATTCGTTCACTTCACGATATATGTACTCTTTAGTACAGTTTAATTCTACAGCATATTCCATTACATCGTTTGAACAGCGAAACCCCGCAATGCTCGTACCAGAATAACCATAGAGTATTTGGACATCTTGCTCCTCATGCTTTGCACGATTTAATGTGGCCTTAAAGGTTTCAGGGGAGAGATGAACAGAAATTTTTTGGGTGTTCACCACATTTGTAGACTTTAGTGAGTACCACTTCAGGAATGTAGAGCACGCAATATCATTGGACGCCATCGTTATTTTCCTTCTACGCGTAAATTCTTTAACAGGTAAAAATACACGTCTGAGAACCAGGGCTTGCGGGTGTCAACTGAGTACGCAGAGAGGAGACATGTACCGATTAGCAGCAGGAGTCACGTGACTCTTTTTACTGGTTCGTAACATATAGTGGGTGGTGCATAGATGTTTTCTTGGACACACACACACACACACACACACACACAAAGGAGAAAATGAAACGCCAGCTAAAACATAATTAAATACATGTAATAAATAGAAAAATAAATAAACTGTAAAATTTCAAGTAAATATACTCTAATATAACAATTATATAAAAAAATATTCACTCCTCACGGTATCCAAAGGGAACAGTATCGTAGGTGCCAGGCACCTGGTATCGTTTCCTGTATGTGAACTTACGACACACTTTCGTCCCCCTAAGCTCCTTCACGTCCCCTAACTTCTGCGCCCGAAAGTTATGAGTTCCTTCAGTCAGTTGGGGTGATGGGTCACCCTCTTGTTCTAAACTTACTAGCTCTTTCAGCGAATCAAAATTAACGATCCGCCGGTTCGCCTGGTTAAGAGTGATGCCTTTAGCCTTCACGATATATTTCATTTCCTCTCCATCCTCACCCGTACCCCTTAAGTTTTTGGGCCATCTCCATACTCATCCTTGATCTCATCAGTCAACTCTCCGAGGAATTCCCCAATAGGAGGCATATATTCGCCTTCCCCCTACAGGAATATCCCACTGCGTGAATATCCCTGAGGCAGTAAAGTTCTTTATAGGCGGTAAAGTTCTTAACGTGGACGATAGAAATAGGCTCCAAGACGATGTAAATAGGATTATTGAGTGGACGGATAAGTGGCAGATGCAATTTAGCGTAGACAAATGTAAAGTTTTGCATATAGGTTCTCGTAACAATAATTACACGTACACGATGGACGATAGACAGTTAGCGAGCGTTGACGAGGAAGTTGATTTAGGCGTAAGCGTATCTAAGGATTTAAAAGTTAGGAACCAGTGCCTGGAGTCTTGCGCAAAAGCTAATAGGATGTTAGGCTTCATAGCGCGTAATTTCGAATTTAAATCGAAGAATATTATATTACCCTCTTTAAAGTCCCTTGTCAGTCCTCATTTAGAATATGCCGTTCAGTTTTGGTGCCCGTATTTGCGTGTGGATATTGATATGTTGGAAAGGTTTCAGCGACGCGCCACGAAGCTAATTCCGTCACTACGCAACAAGTCTTACGAAGATTGGATTAAAGAGTTAGACTTGCATTTACTCGAAACTAGGAGATTCAGTGGGGGAGCTTATTGAAGTTTTCAAAATCGTTAATAAAATCGATGATGTAAATTTTGACAAACTGTTCACTTTCGATAATAGCAATACTCGTAATAACGGATTTAAATTACGTGGCAGACATTACTAACATCGCTAAAAAAAATTTTACGTTTAAAGTAATTGATAAATGGAATAATCTTCCCGCGTCCGTCGTGAACTCTACCAGCGTTAATGTGTTTAAAAATCACTTAGATAGGCATTTTAAAATTATTAACGTCGTTTAAAATAATAAAACAATTATCAACAGGAGCTCTTGGGGTAATGGTCGAGGATGAGTCTGTTGACGATTAATGCCAGCTTGTGACATGCCAGCGTGTGATATGCCAGCAATAAAATTATATTAAAAAAAAAATTAGACTAACACGAACTTAGATGTATCTCGTAGCGTAAACAAACCCACTTTTTGTTATACTCTTCATACTTTTTTGTTCTTTTCTTATCCTCTCTTTACTTGCATGTCTGTAGTTTGTATGGTATGACAGTGTTTGAATTAAGACTGTTTGCATGGTTTGTAAGCGTTCTTATTTTACTTCTTTTCATCTTTCATCCCTTTCCTATTCTCTTCGACTATTTTTCCGACTTGTCGGCAGTGCCCGGCGGATGATGATAGTGAATCTTTCTTTCTCTTTTTCTGAATGAATGTTAACCCACGAATGATAGGTTTTGCTATGTACTTAACCCCTTATTCTCTTCTTTTAACCCCCTATTCTCTTCTTTCTCTCGGGCTAACCTTAGAGTGGATCTTAGGGTCTTTATTAGCCTTAGCTTCTGTAGATCTGTAGATTATCTGTATCTGCGTACAGAACCCTCCGTCCAAAAGAATGCAGGAGACTCCAAAGTTTGATATGAGCGTATGCTGTTGAGAAAATGGCTACAGGTATGTTTGTGACACGTGATGTATCTGTAGCCAATTCGGTCCTGTTTTACTTTATTATGTACGTATTACCCACATTCACAATCTCCATGACCTCTTTATCGGAAGCGTGGACGCAATCCCACACTTCGTTATAACTAAGGGTGTGCGATTCGGATATTTTTATTTCGATTCGATTTTTGATTCGATTCGGCCACTTGTTTTCAATTCTCGATTCGATTCGATTCGACTGCGACTGTGCACTGCACTCACCTATACTTCACAATTTACATGCACCAGTACCAACAGAACAACATACATTCACCAGCAACAACATACTGAAAAGCGTAATAAACAACTGAACCCAAAGAACGATCCAAACTTGTCACACCGCAAGGCGCGCACACGTGTTTCTGTGACATCACAAAATCAAAAGCTGACCATGCGCATTGAGTGCACCCAGATCTTTATAAAAGCGCAATCTCTCAAATATCTAACTATTTTATAACGTTATTATATTATATTATATATAATAATATAATAATATATATATATATAATAATATAATAATATATATATATATAATAATATAATAATATATATATATATATATTTATTTATTTAATTTTTCAATTGTTATTCCACGGTTTCGACGACATTCCATGGTTTTGGGGTAGTGCCAGTTTATCGTCTCGACAGGTTACAGTTAGCGAATCGAAGAATCGAAATATTTTAGCTCTAAGTCGGGTCGGGTTTCGATTCTTTTACTGAATCGACCCGAATCGACATTTTCGATTAATCGCACAGGCCTAGTTATAACTTTGGGCTAGATGGACGTTCCCCTTGTCTGTATTCTGGGAAAATCTCACACAAAGACTATTTAGGCACAACTTCGCAATTTGGCCCCGTTCAAGCTGTATCCCTTCATATACGCCGCATTTCATTTTCGGTCTCAACTCCTCGCTGGTATCCTGATGCTTCTACCTTATCCTTCAAAAAAAAGTATTTATATATGGTGTGAAAAGGTTGGGAAGCTTCTGAATCTCCATACCTCATATATCTTCAATATTCTGTACCCGTGACGAATGGCTAGGGACATCTCAGGACTTGTATATGTTACAGTCAAAGTGTGTAACCCGCCATTTCGCGTAATGGCTGAAACTTTTAGTCATTTCGCGTAATGGCTGTTTCACTCGGTCATTTCGCGAAATGACTAAAATCTTCAGCCGTTACGCAAAATGGCTAAAATTCCACCTTGGTCATTTCGTGAAATGGCTAAAATGACTTTTGTCATGAATTCATAGAAATCACAATAAAATTGGAAACCTTTATTTAACTAACTAAATCTGTTAAAACATACATACATCCACAGGTCTGTTCAAATAAGTGAGAAACACTTCAAATACACAGTTGAACACATTTGAACACATTTGAATTTTCAATATATAGGTTTTCAAATACTAACCGGGCCTTCGATGTTATTCCGATGTTCGCCATTGAAGGCCCGGTTTGGTCAACAGTTGACCTAACCGAGCATACAGGTGACCTAACCTGGCACACAGGTGACCTAACCGGGCATACAGTTGACCTAACCGTGCAAATGATCTTGTACGAAATGACCAAGGTGGAATTTCAGCCATTTCGCGTAATGGCTGAAGATGTTAGTCATTTCGCGAAATGACCAAGTGAAACAGCCATTTCACGAAATGACTAAAGGTTTCAGCCATTACGCGAAATGGCTGGTTACACACTTTGACTGTAACATATATACGCCTCTGATCTTCCTCTGGTTGATTGTGTGATTGCAGTCCCCATTGTTCTCCTCTGCGCACTTCACACACAGAGGGAACATGAGTTTGTGATCTATAACGACGGGCAAGATTGGCATCTGTAAGTCGCGAGGGGGGAGGACATCTATGAAAGAAAGTCCGAAATAGTTCTCGTTCAAATTAGCTGAGAACTCTTCGATGGTAGGCAGGGCGGGACCCACCAGTTTTTCAGGTGCGCCTACGGGGTACGGATTGTTCTTCATCACGTAGGGGTATAAAGAACAGAAGTCGTAGAAATGGAGTTTCACGCCATCCGTAGGTGGAAAGTAAAGTTTGAAGGGGTTTGTGCCTCCTCCAAACAAATTATCGCCGCATGTGAGAGGGTCCATCACCATTGAACGCTTGATGGTGTTTATTTCTTCTTGGTACTGTTCATCTGTATCCATCCGTACATCATATTCGTGTTCTCACAAAACCTTGTGAGTGAACTGGGAGCTTTAAGTTGATCGTGGATACGGGTCCATGGGAGATTGTCGGTAGATCTACCATGGATATCTCTTACGATTCCACACTCACAATGTTGGAATCCACGTCACTAGCATCCGTTAAAGGAGTCCGTCGTCTTCTCATCACATCAGTGGGGTGGTCTTCGCTTTGACCATCCATCCAAAAAACACGACCATTGATCTTAATGGCCACTTCTCCCGTGTTGCGAGCATGTTTATGTATACACCGGTTTGTTGTTGTAGGTGTATGAGCCAGTAAATAGCCTTATGCCCATAACTGGGTGGGTTGTTTCGGGGAATGACGGCTAGTGTGTCTTGAGCCATGAAGTTGTTCTTGAACACAGTAAAACACAATGAGGCGATCGTGGTTGCGGCTTGTAACGGGTCGCAGTTGAACCATAATATGTACATCATTCTAAAGGCCTGGAAACATACTTTAAGTACGCGTACGTCATTCACACAATAACGCTCACATTCAGTCGCTATATTGTAAGGATTATCTTCATCAAAACTGTTGTAGTAGCGGTCAAAGTCTTCACCCTCACTATCATTCACGTTGGCATAGTTAAAGTAATGTTTGTGGGAGGGGGGGGGGTTCTTACATAGTTTAAAGTATCGCGCATGGTAAAAGTGTTAGGAAATACCCTTTTGAAACTTCGGCGGCTACGCCCATCACCTTGGGTAGCTTAGCTAATTTACAAGGTGTGAATAACAGTGTCTTTAAACTGAACATTATCTCTTATCTGCATCTGTATAAGTTTGTTTAACTTTTTCAAGGGGTCACCCGTGAATATCTCTAATGATTCGTGTTCAAGCAGTTACTTATAAAGGAATTGTGTATAAAATTTTTTTGAACTGGTCCACTAACTGGACAATATAGGACACAAAGATTTTCACGGTGGTGTCGTGTGCACTCGTTTTAAAAATGTTGGTTCGTTTGCCACATTTGCGACATTCATTACACTCGACGTTCATGCACTCGTCACAGATAGTCTGGCTTACAAGTAGATGTGGGATAACCTCTTTGGTTTCAGCATCAGTGTATGTCTCTATATCGTAGTATACAGTTATACGGGGTTTATTTTTAGGTTTGGCGTCTTTCATATAACATACATGCTTTACACCATCCGCTTTATATTTCTCATGGCATGTAGAACAGTGAATTTCATCACATTTATGCGTGAATTTTCCCCAACTGTCCATCATATGAAACATGCCGCACTCACAAATTCTCATCTTCCTGCACGTACCATTCGATTTAAGTAATTCAAAACATTTATTATTGAAAAATGTGCGCGTCAATACACATTACAGTCCCTGTTCTCAGCTTCAACTACGCGACTTTCATATTTGGAGCTTTTACACTGTTCACATACCATGTGGCAATCCTTACAATGTTTCACTATATCAGCCGCAAACTCGAGACAACCTTTACACAAATCTTGATGCCTTCCATATATTCGAGTTTTATCGTAACTCGCGTAAAGAACCCTTATCTTGCGGATGGGGAGATAGGTTGTTCCTGACATCCGTAAAATAAGTAGAGGTCTTGCACGTTCTCTCACACTACTTTTAAAAACATACACAGTCCTCCGCCGATCATCCAATCCAACTATAAATATGTGAACATTCATTTCCTGCTCTACCCTCCACAGCTCTTCAGGCCCCATATCACAGTCATACTAGAGCTTCCAGTCTGTGGGGCCAGTTTACGTGCACGCTGCACAACCGACGGCAACCAGATATTACGTGGTCTATATTACGTGGTCTATATCTATCGTGAATTTGTCTATGCGGTTGAATGAATGCGGTGCTCCTTTGAGAGGCCTGCAATATACGACCCAAATTGTAATCTACATCTACAGCAGTCAAACGCCTGTAGGGTATTACCACCCCAAAATCGTTTCTATCTCCATCATCTGACCCGTCCCCGAAGGACAGTCAGGTCCTGGCTTCACGTCCCTCACTGCTGTGAAGGGCAAACTCCACAATGCGTTCAACTACACCCCGTAGTCTGTGATCAACACCACTGCTATACATGGATCGCGGGTCGACCCTGACTACGTACCGGTTTCTAGTCAGGACTGGGGTGGGGGTGGCGGTACGCACCAGCTTCAATGCTATATCTACTGTCGACAGAATGAGATGTTGCTGTGAAGGGCATGGATGGTATTCAATAGGAATAAGGGGGCACAGTTTTATTTGTAGGAGCAGCTACTGTAGGGGTGTGCCGTAAGACGTAGAGGGCTGTGGCTCCTGATACGCTCCTGACGCCCTTTACACCTAAAGTTGAATGCGATTCAGCAAAGTCTTCATGCACCCGCTTTCTCCTCGAATTGTCGAGTTGGGGTACTACAGTCGTCGTTCCTGGGGGTTCCGGAACGCTAGCGGTGGGGATGGAGCAGTCTGCAGCCTCAACAACAAATACACTGTCGTCGCCATCATCAACCTCATCTAAAATATCTATGATGGGGACAAGTTGCTGGCACAGTACCTCATCCTCGTTATCATTCACGGTTCTGGAGAAGAAAAACAAGACTGTAGAATATAAGGAGCATCACTTAAAACTTTATATTATATTTTGTAAATGTTCCACTTAAGAATGTGCCATGTCAGAGATGGATTCAGTAGAAAAATTTAGGTTCACGAGCCCTTCTACTTGCAATATATCTGGCCGTACAGGCTGTGGCAAAAGCGTCTTTTTGCTTAAAATCATTAAAGATAAAGGGGAACTGTTCTCATGTTAGAAATGGATAAAACGTTTGCCGAGACATTTACAGTGTTCTCACACCATCTTAACATAAGCGTATTCTTCATCAATTAGAATCTATTTTCCAAAAATAGATATATGCGCGATGTGTCGTTAAATACACAATATCTAGTTTCATTCGCACAACGTAGAGATGTCACAAATTGAGGTATTAGTCAATCAAATGTTACCGAATCAGCGTTAGGAGTTTTTGAAAGTTTATAGAGAAGCTACAAACCAACGTTACGGATATTTCATTTGTGACCTTCACCCGAGAAATACGTTTAGGGTGCTTCTAAGAACGAATGTATTCCCAAACGAGGCTGAAACGGTGTATATCCCAGAATGACAAAGCAGTTAAAGAAATACCGTGAACTAATAAAAATCTATCACTGGCTACCACGGACTCTCCAACACCTGTTAGTTAAAAATATTGACTCCGACTTTTAAAATGCATCTGTAAAATCTGTCTTAGCGTTATAAAATGTAATGTACCAATGAAACCCTCTCAGAAGTCTCGTCTTCGTCGTTACAAAAACATAATACACGCACTCGCTCGTAAACGTCAAACTGTGGGGAAGAAAAAGTGAATTATTATACAAAGAGGGGGTTCATTCCTACCCATCTTATTTTCAGTTTTGGGGCCTTTACTCTCTAGTTTAATATAATGAAGAACGTAGTCGTGATTCCACACGAGGTGTACACTTCACTACAAAACACAGAGTCCAGATACGGTTCTGGAACCGCGTTAAAGGAGGCTTAAAAGAATGGAAAGCGAATTGATAGACCTATTGAACTGTGAAAAGTCTAATGATGAGAAAAGAATCTTGTACCAAGAAGCTCTGCAGAAATTTCTTCATGAGTACAAACATTATAAGAAACCGGTGGAGTTCCCCGTAGTTGTCAAATATGGGGGCGATACTGACCATGGCGAACCTGGACAAGTAGAGAACAACGGTGCGAGTCCGCAACATCTCGAGCATGTATTGAAAAATAGTCTTCCCCATACATTGAGGAATAAAGGATTAAGTCTTTATAATCTATTGAGTGAGGATCCCATTATACAATGGTGCGACACAGGTTGTTTTTGAAGGGTCAAAGGTACAGGGTTCGGACATCATTGATATCGTACATGATTTGGTATGAAAGTGGGATAGGCCCTCACCAGCAGGATGGGAGCATATTAAAGCTAGACTACAGCAATTAAACATCCCAAAATCACTGATAGGTAATCTGAACAGGTTAAAAGACTTGGAACAAGTATCGCTTATACCACAGCTGAACACGCCTTCGCCCACGGTGGTAACATCTCCCAAGAGGAAGAAGAAAAGACCAAACAACAACGCACAACCCTACCCGCGCGCCTCTAAAATACGCAAATGGCTAACATATTAAGAAAACGTTATTATGATATTTCTAATCCAGCCTCCTACGGTGGTGTAGGGAGGGTGTAGGGAAGTAGGGAGTAGGGCAAAAAGATATTGAGAGAATTTTGTGGGAGCAAGATGCTTATACACTTCATAAGCCGGTGAGGAGGTTTAAAACTGCATACTTTCAGCAGCCTCAGTTGATTCTGTTCGGCAGGAGGATTTAACAGACATGCAGATATATTCAGTGTATAATGGAGGCTACCGTTACAACTTTATTATAATAGATGTATTCGCTAGATATTTTTGGCTAATTTTGCTGAAAAACAAATCGCCTGAAACAGTTGCTAAAGCCGCAAAAGCGTTGATGTTGAAAGAAAATAGGATTATTGGCTATTTTTGTTCGGACATGGGGAGAAAATTTATAGGCCAGCTTTTCACATGTCGGCAGAGTTTAATATCAACTATTACACAATCAATTCTATACATAAAGCATCTTTAGCCGAAAGAGTTCAGCGCACCATGAAGCAACGCATGCATTGCTATTTCAAACAAAAATACATACAGATATATAGACATTCTGGAGTCGCTGGCTTCATCATACAATCGTTCACACTATCGAGCGATTGTTGCAATAACTAACGAAATTTTATAAAGAGGGACGCATACACAACGTGAGGTGAGAAAAGATATTCGTAGAGCACCACCACGCTCTGTGCGTTTCAAAATCGATGATTGTGTAAGGCTGTCGCGTTCGGGGAATAAATTCGGGAAGGGATTTGAGCAAGGTTGGACTCATGATATTTTAAAAGTTAGGGCTATGACACCTAAAGACGAGGTGATGCTGTATTACGTAGAAGATTTGAATGAGGAAGAAATTGGTGGGGGCTTTTATGGTGAGGTGCTGCAGAAAGTGACATTCAATTTAGGAAAAAAGTGCTTAAAATCGAAAAAAATTTAGGAAGCAAAGGTTCAGGAAAAAGAAAAATGTACCTGGTAAAATGGCTTGGATACCTAGAAAGCTTCAACACCTATGTAAAAGCTGATGCAATAATGAAGTTTAAATAGTATACAACATGGCGCCTAACCACTTCTACTTCACACTCCCTTCCTCTTCTTCTCTGTCTGTACATCCTAACAACACCCTGGCCAACTTTATAACAGAACTGCATGGACCCATTGAATTGGGTCGTGAATCATATGTGGTTGGAATATGTGAATTTCAATTGGCCACCAAGTTTTAAAGTATTGAGAAGAAAGAACCCGTTTTCCTGGTTCTTAGAAACCGTGATGAGTGTGAAAAGGCTGGAGTAGTAACTCGGGACGATACCATGCGTTCCGCCCGGAGTGGGGAGGCCCAGTACTACACTACAGAAGTAACACTAGGGCCGGGGCATTATGATACAGCCGAGGATATTGTGAGAGACTTAAATGGTAGTTTGGAAAGTTCAGATCTTACGTCTGATTTAAAATACGAGATCGTAAACAAATATACTCCGGTACATACTTTGACTCTAAAAGTATAAGTTAAAATTGGAGAAATTGAACGATGTAGACCAGTGATGCACAAACATTGGCCCGCGGGCCAAATGTGGCCCCCACGGGTCTTTTCAGTGGCCCCACGGGTCTTTTCAATTCAATGAAAAAGTGAAAAATCTGAAATATTACCCCTGGTTATAAAAATGCATATTTATAAAAATAGAATATCTATATATCTGGCCCCTACATATAAAACAGATGGTTGGTTTGGCCCTCACATCAAAAAAGTTTGTGCACCACTGATGTAGACCCTCCCCCGGACATGTGCTATATTTACAGCAATATCATGGAACATCAGTTATTTGGAGATATCCAGGCGCGGCTGCTGCGCATCGCCCACATTCCCAATCATAGGGGAAAGAGCTTGAGCATTGCATACGATAAGCTTCATTATGTCAAATTCGCAACTAACCAACTAACCAACACCTCAATATACGTATATATATAAGAAAGATTGAGGGGAAAAGATTTTCATTCGGTGACGGGAGCTTAACAGTGAAGCTTCACTTCCGTCGTACTGTGATAGAATGACCCAAGGCCGTTCTCAGTCTACCGAGGAAAAATATATCAGCGCGGAAGCGGGATTGGGTCCATTTTTTCAACGATACTGCGTACGGCTGTCCCCTTGCTGAAGAGTGGTGTCAGATATCTCGGTAGGTAAGTGTTACAATCAGGCCTTAACACGGTAGAAGACATAATGGCCAAAGTTAAGCCAAAAAGAAGCTTTAAAATACATTTAAAACGTACACGGGACGAAATTGTCTGAGATGCAAAGAGAAAAATGCGTGGTGGTGGGAGTAAATCTGGAAGAAACGCACTGTGAGGGAAGAAGAAGAAGAAGAATAAGGGGTTACCAACTCTTGGTGGTAAACGTAAACGGTCATAAAAAAATGTTTTAAGAGCATGAAACCTATGGTTGATCACTTTTTTAATTAATATAAAGTAAGGACATTGTGCTCGTGGTTCATAGGCTGATTGCTACGCTTTGCAACCTTCTGCTCCTTCTCCTCCAACTTCTTACGACGGAGCCCATTGTGCCACGCCGACCGGGCTCTCTTTGAGCGAGAAGGAAGTCGCGATCTTCTTGAAACTGGATCATCTGGAGAGCGTTTCCATGTGCAATGCCGAACAAATTGTTCAGCTTGCTTTTGAAAGACGTCTTGTTTTGGACTTAGTTTGGATTTCGCCTTCCCTTGTTCTTTTTCAAAGTCTGCCACTCTTTGAACAAGACCAAAAGCTTCTCCAAACAGTGGTCCTTCCAGCGTGTTGGTATGCGGGCTCTTTCCCAAAATGAGAAAACTTCCTCCAGCACTTCTTCGGCGCTTTGTTTGGTGTCTTTCTTATTCACAACATGATGGTGCAAAAAAACACCTAGGACCTGGCCATTTGAAGGCAGTTTATTGCCTAAAATCTTTTGGTCCGGTTTGTCCAACAAGTAAAAACCACGTGTTTTTGACATGACCGTCACCGTAAGTAAATGTAACCAATATAAACCAATGTATGGTATACCAACATCTATTAAAATCTATTTCGTATAGCTATATTTAACACTCCAACCTGTGAAAGAGCAGAAAACGGCATTAATTAGCACCTGTAATAGATCCTAGTAATGAGTGACTCAGAGAAGAACATATAACCCCATGAACAACTACTAATTATACACCGATGTGAGTGAAATTTTTCACAATTTATTTTTTTTCTGCTATAGTGACAGATTAGGCCGGTGGGAGCTGGAAAAATCGAAAGTTCGATTTTATGGACCACCCTAATATATATATATATATATATATATATATATATATATATATATATATATATATATATCATTGCAGGCAGCAGGCTGAATCGGTCCAAAAAGGATTCCATTCCGGACCAGTGGTGGTGTACTGGGACTGAAAGCTTCTGCTAGACCTTACCAACAACGAGTAGGTGGACCGGCTTCCCGTCTTAGTGTCCACCTCAGATGGCAACTGCCAGCTCTTGGGAGTGCTAAAAATAGCTTCGGGAAGTGGGCAACAGCAGGCACAAGCGGTGTTCGATCTCTTGCATCTTTGGGGACTAAGTGAAAGAGTGGTGGGGATGTGTTTCGACACTGCCGCTGCTAACACTGGCCGTCACTCAGGATGTTGTTTGCTCCTAGAGCAGAAGATGCAGAAAGAGCTGTTTTACTTTGCATGCAAGCATCATATCATAGAGCTAGTTGTCGCCGCCGCGTTCACCGCATGTCATGGAATAATTTTTGGTCCTAAAGTTCTGTCATTCAAGAGATTCCAGCAACATTGGAACTACATCGACAAAAGCAAATTCTAAACAGGTGTCGACGACCCCACTTTTGGTCCATCCCTATTACCAGTCAGAGAAGAACTTCTGAAGTTCGCCAAAGACCAAATCCAGCGCGAAACGTACCGAGACGATTACAAGGAATTTTTGGAACTCGCCATTGTCTTCCTTGGTGGAAATCTTGAATCGCCGATTCGATGCATTACGCTCACTGGATGTGCAAGGTCCTGTATTCTATGAAGATGTGGATGTTCCGGGAGCAATTGCAACATCTCACACAGAAAGAGAAAACATGCTTGGAAGATATGAGCATCTTCGCTGTGACAGTCTACCTGATGGCATGGTTCACTGCTCCGATGGCCGCTTCCGCTCCAGCCCAGGACCTCTTGGAATCATTGAGGGCGTATCCGCAACAGAAGATCTCCAAAGCAGCCAGTCAGAAGCTGGCAGGACAGCTTTGGTACCTCTCTGAGGAAATGATTCCATTGGCTTCCTTCGATGCCGATGTTCCATCTACAACGAAACGTCGGATGGTCGCAGCCTTATACAAGAAAGAGGGTGGAGAGAAGATCCAAAGCGTGTCAACCCGCCTCTCAGTTCGTCTTTGGAGAGCCTTGTGACGAAGAATTCGATGAGGTTCTTCGAACGACTGCAATTGTCTGCAGATTTCTTGAACAAAGATCCGGATGAATAGGAAAAAATGGAAGAGTTTCAGGCGGCGCTTAGGGTTGTAGAAAACATGAGGGTGGTGAATGACCACGCCGAGCGAGCTGTGGCCCTTGTCCAACAGTAGAGCGGCCGCCACACCAAAGACGAGGAGCAGCTGCAGTATCTGCTGCAAGTAATGTCGGAGCATCGCCGGAAGTTTCCGGATGCCAGAAAAAGCTCTTTGACTGGGCGACATTGAGTGGTTGCCGCCGTCGTAGAATGGATAGTTCTCTAGGGTGTATCATGCTCAGGTCGAATATTGGAAAACTTGTAATTTCAAGGTTGGTAGTATGTATTCCGATGTAAAATTGAATTTTAAGAGGGGTTCGTCTTCTGCAACTTTGGCGAAAAATCACATTTAAGTTCAAAATCGCACTTTTTTGTCGAAAAATGAGATTTTTGCCAATTTCAAAGACTTGGTAGCCTCAAATGACCTCCATATATTCCATATTGTTCACATACACTCCTAAGCATTTCTAGGGGCAGGCTTGGACCCATTTAAGATCAGCCAAAGTGGTTCATAACCCCTAAAATAACCAAAATCAACCAAAATGGTCCAAAACTAAGGAATTGTATGATTTTTATGATTTGTATGAATTGTATGATTTCGCGGCTGTTTTCTTCATCAGGCAGAATCTTTTTGTTCTTCTTTCTTGGTCTTGCATTTTCTTTTTTTTAGAAACGTTTCCACCAATTTTTATTTATTTTCTTTTCGGCATCACTGAGTGTGATGGCAGCTGCCCCCACCTTTCCACAAGCTGCTGTGACGTTCAACCTTTTTTTTTCAATTTCAATTCTTCTTTAATATTTGTATAAGTTCCCTCCTCCACCCCCAGCTTGTAATAATATGCTGGTCAACTGAATGTTTTGAGATTTTTTCTTCTGAAAGCATCATGATTTGTCTAGCAGGTCTTGTAGAGATCTAAAACATGGTCATAATGTCTTGCTTTGACTTGAAAACTGGCAACAATTCTCTGTGATCGATCCTAGAACGAACAAAACCATCTCTTCTCTCTTGCCCATACACTGCATGAGCTGCAGCTGAAACTTCCTGGACTGTTCTTTTACAGCTTTGAGTGTGAACTGAGAAGTTCTCAACTTCAAGTGGAGACCTGAGAAGCTCCTCAACTTCTCCTCTTGACATCTTACAAGTGAAGAGTGGCTCATACAGTTTCTTCTTATCCCAGTTAATCAGAGTAATTGGAGAAGTGGCATCAAAATTCAGTTTAAGGTTTCTATGGGTTCTCAGACTCATGTCTCCATACTCAGACTTACCTCTGATCTTCTTGATCATCTCACCCCCCATGCCCTCTCCTCCTCATCCTCACTGCACAAGAGAGAGGCAATGAGGTTCTCACTGTGAGTATGATATGCTCCACGAACTATCACATGAGTGATTATGTTCCTGATTTCAGAGGTCTTGGTTCTCAGCAGTCCCAGAGCGGTCACAATATGGTGAGGTCCATACCTCATGTGGTGTTTTACCTTGATCTCAAAATATTATACATCTTGAAATAGAAGTCCAGGCAGAACTTCAGCAGCACCTCCAGCTTCTTCAACACCTCCCCCTTCAGACCATGCTGCCTCATCCACAGCAACAACAGAGCCTCACCTGTAGTCAGCCAGCGTGACTGATTCAATGGGCCACACTTCAGACCAGCAACTTCCTTGCTCAAATCTCGTCTTGAGAGCTTTGATCAGTAGGAACCAGTTCTTCTGGTCAGTGCTAAGGTTCTGTACAATGTCTTCTGGCACTTCAATTATATCTTCTTCTCCTGGCAGAGCCTTGAAGCTAAACTTGACAGGTATGTCATTATTCTTCTCCAAAAGTTTTCCTATTGGGCCACTGAGTCCAAACTTGTGCGTGTAGGGACCATCAAACTTGATGATCATGTGCCTGAGGCTGAGTTAATTAATATGCAACTGGCATATCAGCCAGTGACACTTGTGACCTAGCAGTCTCTCCAAGTGAGTGATGGCTCCTCCATCAGGTCCTGTGTTTGTGTTGGTGGAGTCACCACCAAGGACCACAATAGTATCTTTAGCACCATGAGCACTAATCCACTCAAACAGAGCCTGAGCTATCTTCAGTGCAAGTTTCTCATTTCCTTCAGGTTCTTCTGGTGTACAATGGAAGAGATACTTCCCCTCAGGTTCCCAGGTAACACTATAGTGCTCTTCAGTTGTAATATCAGGATGGAAGCGGCCAGTTTCTTCACTGTACCTCATGATCTTTGTCTTCTTATCTTGTTTTCCATCAAAGAAAATTCCCTTGATCTCCTCTCTCTCTGTCCTTTTCTCCAGGGCTTCCACCGAGGCACCTATTCCAGACTCCTTGCCCCTTCACATCTTTATGACCAACTTTGATGAGATCTTGCAAGAAACCAGTTGCAATGGCTGCTGCAGGAGTGTTTGCCACCTTGAACCTAACTGCAGCCGCAGCAGTGCTTGAGATATCCATGTAGTTCCTCCTGACAGAGCTGGAGACTTTGCCAGTGTTGACACTGGAGCTTGTGCCTGGTGCAGTACTGGAAAAATCTGTCAGCAGTAGGAGCTGCTCTGCCTGGAGACTCTTGTAAGGAAGTCACCTCATCTTCATCATCATCACCATCATCAGCTCTAAGCAGTAGCTCCTTTTCTTCTTCCTCTTTTCTGTTTCTCTTCTCAGCTGCCTTCTGTTCTTCTTCCTTCCTCTTAGCAGCCTTCACCTGCTTCACTGTTTCCTTCACATCAACAGATGCCATCCGAAAGACAAAAACTTCTGAGGTTTTGATCCTCTGGTAATGGAGCCACTCTAGCTCTAGCTTTGGAATTTTCTAAGGCAGAGGACAGTAACAGTTGACATGAACTCTAGCAGCACAGCCAGAGCAGCCAGATGCTTCAGTTCCACAGAGAGTGATATCATGTCTGCAGGTTGTTATGTCAAACAATGTATCAAGTTCAGATATTCTCTTCTCTCCCTTTGCAGCCTTCACTCTGCCATTCACTAGGTCAATCATTTCATTCCACCTGACAAGAATCTTCCTGGTAATGGATCTCTCTTAAATGATCACAGGAGGAGTGAACTTGGCATTGCTTTTGCGCCACTGTGCCAGTACCAGTGATGTCAAGTCCTTAGCCAAATTTTGCAGAGGGTACTGAGCTCTCTTCATATCATCCAGAAGCAGCTTCTCTTCCTGGAGGAGGATTCTTCTCTGAAACACAGCTCTCCAGGTTGGAACTTCTGTGGGAAATAACTGCTTGCCTGGACCCACCAGATCACTCAGCTTTGAACCAGAACTTTTTCTGGTCTTTCGTCCTTGCTTAGCCATGGTGGCTACACAATCTTCACCAAGCTTTGTATCTGAAACATAGAAAATTATCACAGTAAAACTCTAGTAGCCTATAACAGCTGTTACAATGGTTTTGTTTGGTAAGAAACCGGTCTGTTACATTTGTACTATAGTATATGTCCTGCACAGCTGTTCTGTACATAACCAGAAAACGAAAAAGTGGAAACTTGAACATTTAAACGTGATTTTTAGCAAATGTTCAAGGAAACAAACCCCTCCTAAAATTTAATTTTACATAGGAATACATACAGCCAATGTTGAAATTCGTGCTTCACTGAGTATGATACACCCTATTAAAGTGTCAATTTTAGGTAGCAAAGTGAAATCTTTAGATTTTCAAAGACTAGTAGTGACCAAATGATGCATTTTTATGTGCTAAATCGAAATATGGCTTTAAAATCCAGATTTGACCAATCCTAGCCCTTTATATTTGAAGTTGAAGTTTACGAAAAATCAGCAATTTTTGCAAGTATTTTTTTTATTGTATATAACTACATTTTACATACATTGCATACAATTAAAGACATTTTGATTGTATTTCAATATTAAAACTTAGAAATATAGATAGGTTTCTTGAACTTTGCCAAGGATGCCATGTCTGCCTTGCTCTTGTTCCTGGACATGAGCTCCCTACTGGCCACCTGGCCACTGATGTACGCCTCCCTCCTCTCTTGTGAATAAACATGTTGTGCTGCTTCAGTTGTCATCCTCACACACCTCTCTACTGACTATATGTGTGAGGGCCATGCAGGAACTTCCACTGGTCTATCCAGAAACTCCTTGATTGCAGCAGTGATGAGGGAGCAGGTCAGAGGAGGCTCAGTCACGCCAGAGTTCCAGTCAATAAGCTCCGAGAGTTTGTTGGCATCTGGGTTGATGTCAGGAGTCTTCCTGGGTCTGACACTGCAGTCTCCTACCTGTGTGTCCTCATCTCCTTCACCTCTGATTTCCAGTATCCTCTTCACTGCCTCCCTCCTCTCCTCCTCCACCTCACCGCACAGCATGGCCTGGAGCACAGCCTCAGAGTGTGCATACCAGGCTGATCTCTTTACTGTAGGCATCACTATTCCTATCACCTCCTTCTTCTGACTTCTGAGCAGCTCCACCTGGTAGAGTACATGCCTGGGTCCCTCCACCAAGCTGTGATTTAACTTGATGTTGAACCAGTTTGGCATGTAGAATCCCACTATGAATTCCGCAATTATCCTCAGATTCTTCAGGTTCCTACCCTTCAACCCATGTTTGGAAATCCACAATCTGCAGAACCCTAGAGCCGTGGTGACCCACCTACTGTGACAGACTGGCACAATCTCCAGGAGAGTTAGACTGAGGTACCTCTCCCGATCTGATGGCAGTGATGATTCTGTAGCCATATGATTGGTCTGTGTTGAGGTCCTTGACTACCTCCTGACTGAGATGGGGTAGAGGAGGACCAATAGTGATCCTCGTGAAGTTTGGGTTGATCTCCAGCTCAGTGGTAGTGTCTAACATCTTCCCTAGGGGCCCAGACCACTTGTTGTTGCTCAATGTCTTGCCATCCAGTGCAGTCACCAGGTGTCTGAGACTCAGCTCCCCAGTGTGCAAGTCACAGACAATCCACACCAACTTCCTGCTAAGCTTGGCCTCCACATAATGCATTACTCCTCCCTTCCAGCCAGCATTCACATTAGTACTCTCACCTCCTATGGCCAAAAGGGTCTGGTCTGCCCTCTCTCTCTCTTAGCCAGTTCACCAGATGATCAGCAATGACCTCAGCATGACTTCTCTCCTCTGCAGCTTCCTCTGGTACAAAATGCCACAAATATTTCCCACCTGGTTCTTTGCACACTGTGTAGTGTTCTTCCTTAATGAGGCCAGGAAACTGCCTGTCACTGCCCTCGGCTTCCATCATCACTTTGGTGTCATCTCTTTTCCCATCAAAGAAGATACAGGTGATGCCATTTTCCTTAATCTCTTCATCAAACTTCTTGACCAGCTCCTTAGTCAGTCTCTCCTGAACCCTCCTCACCTTGTTGTGGTCAATCACCAGTGCTGTGTCAAACTCTGTGATAAGACCAGCATCAATCCAGGCAGCAGTGGCAATCTCTGCAGTCTCTCTCAGTACAGTGTGATGTCTCAAGCTAGCCAGAGCTATGTTGGTGATATCTTCAGTGTTGTATTTCTTCTTCTTAGCCACAGGCAAGGAAGAAGTTGTCGCAGCCTCTGGTATGACGTCTTCGTCCTCCTCTCTCCTCCCTGCCTCCTCCAGTATATCTCCAGTCCCCTCCAACTCCATCTCCTGCAGTGACTCCTCCCTCAACTCCTCTTCTTTCTTGGCTGACTCCTCTGTCTTCCTCCTCCTCTTCTCCTCGGCCTCCTTCTCTTCTCCTGTCTCTGCAGCACTGCTTCCTGTCTCCTGGTCTCAGGGTGATCAGCTAGACCCATCTGGTGTGCCCCCACACTTCCCACCTTTTCTCTCTGACCTTTAACGAAGGCAAGCTCCTGCACTGGTATCTTCTGCTCGCTCCTGCAGCTGCAGTCAATGTGAATCTCACTGTTGCAGACAGGGTTGCACCCAAGCTCACTGCAGCTCCTGATCACACAGTGACAGGTCAGGATGTCCACCATTTTGTCCAGTTTCATCATGAACCTATCTTTGACCTCTAGCTTCACATTTCCAGTGGACACCTTCACTGCCTCATCCCACAGTGCCTTCACTTTAGCCCTGATCCTGACCTCAGTGTTGATTACAGGTCCTCTGAATAGAGCGTTGGCCTTTCTCCACTGAGCCAGTAGCCCTGGAACAATGCCGTTGTTAATCAGGTCATTAACTGGGTAATTCCTCCTGTCTTCCTCACTCATCTCTCTCCTCAACAAATCATACCTCAGCAGATCTCTGGCTGTGGGCAGCTCAGCAGGGGGAAGTTCCCCTCCCAGTCCCCACCAAATGACTTAGGTGACAGCTTGATTGGCTTCGGGTTCTGATTTCTTTCTGACTCATCCTGTGGACCTGTGAACAAAAGAAATGTCATTGAAATTTGGATAGTCCTACTGATTATGATTACATAAAATTAAGTTAATTGAAATTCTTAATATCTTCCTATAAGCTCAGATAAAAGGTTGTGTTGTTATAGGTACAAGACTTAATTATTCAAAGTAATGACAATTTCATATAGCTATCATATCAAAATATACAAAAAGTTTGGGTCACACATAACATTTCGAATAATTTGAATTACACAATATTTTCATTACGATGTAATCAAAATTGTCAAAAAGGAGGGAAAACACATGCATTTACAATCAAAACGCCAGCATTTGTGACTATGTGAAACTTAGAAACCATACTGCACACCAAAAATAAAGTTGACGACACATATCAATAGCACATTGATATACGATGCTACAGTCATATTTAGGTTATATTTCAAACCTTTATGGTCAAATATAAGTAGGTAAATGGCTTTTTTAAACAACACTAAAGATATTTCTAAGTTTGCTAGATAATATGACATCATTTGAGCATTAGTAGTTTTTGAATTGTTGACTTTACTAAAACTGACATACCCTAACACCCAATAGCAGAGGTCGGGGAACAGGGGTAAATTACCCCAAATGGGGTAAATTTAAAAATTTTGGGGGTAATGCGTGCGGTATGAGAGACACTTCCCTCAGAGCTCAGTCGTGTGTATGGTATCATGAAACGAAGAGGTGCTTTTAGTGTTTGACACTTTGTGCTGATATTTTTTTCGTATATTTTTATTTTATTTTGTTACATAAATGTGGCGTTATTCTAAATTTTAGAATATTATGAATTTACGTCCTGATTTTGATGATGATGTATCAAAAATGAAACCATCATTTTTCCAAAACCTGAAGTGGAGATGTTTTGAATGAGATTCTTCAGTTCTTCAATCCTTTTTACTAATTTTGTTTGTGTGCTATTCTTATGCCAGCATGCATGTGTGGCTTTTTTTTATTTCTCCATAATAATGGATCCAATAAACATTTTTTGAATTTGAATTTTTTGTATACCATATGCAACAATTTTATGAGCAATTGGCTTGTTTTTGTTTACTTTGAAGTCTGGGGGTAATTTCATTTTACTCAAATAGATTTTTGGGTAATACCCAAAAAAGTTCCCCGACCCATGCCCTATAGTATTCATCCATCACAGCTCGTGGATGGGGGGACCCAGACAGTGGCGGACTGGCTAGGCTGTCAGTCTGCCATGTGGCAGATGGGCCCCCCTAGAAAAAAGGGAAGTTGGCCCCCTAGACCTGAGGTAAAAAAAATTGGCAGTCAATCTATTATACTCGTATATAAAGTTTAAATAAACATAAGTCAGTTGGGCCTGATGAGATATATCCTAGAATCTTAATTGAGGGTGTTGACAGTATTTCTATTACATGAAATATATATAATTTATTTAGATTTTTGTAATTATTTGTTTGTATTTTTTTTATTTTGTATTTATTAATAGTATATAAAAAGGCAAATGTATTAATAACTTCTTTAATTTGTTAAAATTATTGCAGGTTTTAAACTTTTAGAAAGTAGCAAAAATTAATAAATTTACGTGCCTAAAATACAGTTTTGCCACCCTGCCTGTCACTGCGACATTTTTAACTTCATTAGTTTATTTAATTGTTGCCTACATGCTTCATTAAAATCAATTCCAATTTATCAAAGTAAGTCTCTTATTTTTGTTATTGCTGTTATATATGTATAATTATAGTTTACCCATTTCTATGTCCATATATAAAAGATATATAGAGTTATGTATATATTTTATATAAAGCTGCTATATATAAAGATAGATATAAAAATAAATAAGAAAATACATGTAACAGTATTGAGAAAAGATTACAATACATTACATTATAATTGCATTACAATACAGTTACAGAATACGTATTTAGCCGTTTAAGGTGATAATGATTTAATTGTATGCAATGATTAATTGATGCAATGACTGATTGCTTATTAATGAAAGGCTGGGTTAATAACACTGGTATGCATCAATTTTGCTGTCAAGGGTTTTGTAAGTGTTTCTTATAGAGGTTTTCCTGCTGATTTCGAATCTGCAATCCGTTTTTCTCAATCAGCTCAGGTTATCCGGCTATGGCCTCATAAGTAAAATAGAATTTTTCGTGATTTTGTCAAAGCGGAATTGGAACAGTAACATCTATCATCACTTGTTTCACTTGTATAATATCTTTTTTTACTTTTCAGGCATATAGATAAAATATTTCATAATGAATAGAGCGTGTAAAAATGATCCCAATAGATTCTGCTACATATGTGGGACGGTTACCATGCCAAATAACCAGTCCCAAATCACTAAATTTGTGAAGACAATGTATAGAGCATACTTTGGAATTAAGCTAGGGGACCAGGATAAAAATTTCGCCCCTCATATGTGCTGCAAGACGTGCATTGAAAATTTGAGAAGATGGAGCAAAGGCAGAGCGAAATCTTTGCCTTTTGGAATTCCCATGATTTGGAGAGAAGGAAAGGATCACGTGACAGATTGCTATTTCTGCATGACAAACCTCCAAGGTGGGCTTATAAATTTATTTTTCTTAAATATTTTGAAATCCTCGTATGAAACTTGACATAATATTCACCATAATGTAATATTCAAACCCCATATATAGCATAATATTCACCACAATGGTACTCATACATTTACATATACATATTGTTATAGAAAATACATTTACACATACATATTGTTATACAAGTTACATTTACATATACAAAGATTGTATATTTTCTTTCTTTTTCATTCATATTGTCCCCGAAGGGACAATATGAATGAAAAGAAAGAAATACAGACTCCATCGACCTATTTCATATCTTACAGACCGCAGCCTTCCCTCACGAGCCGCCACTGTCTGAATGCTTCTTCTATTTCATATGCAAGTTTTATATCCATGTTTCTGCGTTTCTATTTTCAGGAGTTAACAAGAAGAATAAACACATTGTTGTATACCCTGACATTCCTTCTGCTATGAGACCTGTACCCCATGGTCCTGGAATTCCAATACCCGACCCACCTCAAACCCTGGACTTCGATGATTCTGATGATGAATCAATGACCAATGCCAATGACCAGTCCCAGTCGTATATACCTCAAAATACCGCTTCAAATGAGCCGAGGCCTCTCAACCAGGCCAAACTTAATGATCTTACCAGGATTTAGGACTTTCCAAATTAGCTGCCGAGATCTTGGGCTCACGACTTCGAGAGGACAACTTGCTGGCTCCGGGAAGAACATTCTCCTGGTATAGGAAACGAGAGGAAGAATTCCGCAAGTTTTTTGCAGTGCACGAAAATACCTCTTCCTTAGTGTACTGCTGCAATGTTGAGGGGCTAATCGAATCCTTGGGCCTGCCATATAACGCATCAGAATGGAGGCTATTTATAGACTCGTCTAAACGAAGTTTGAAAGCCGTACTTCTCAACATTGGGAATAGGGTTGCATCAGTCCCTGTAGCACATTCCGTACAACTTACTGAGAGCTACGATAACATGAAAATTTTACTGGATGCTCTCGTCTACGACCAATATAACTGGAGGATCTGTGGAGATTTGAAGGTAATACTAATATCATAATTAAACTATTGCTATTGACTATGTTGTTTTTCCAAAGGTTATTTGAGAGCGTATAAGAACACTTAACTTCCCCACAGAAGTGATACAGTCCAATGCATAGATTTTTTTATCTGATAGAACAAATTCTCTAAATTCTTTAAATATTTTCATTTTTTTTCAGATTGTGGCATTTGTATTGGGAATACAAGGGGGATACACGAAATACCCATGTTTCCTCTGCAAATGGGATAGCCGAGCGGATGAGAAGCACTATGCACAGCGTGAATGGGCATCCAGAGAGAATTTTGAACCTGGGTCGCATAATGTCGTTTCAGTACCCCTTGTACCACCAACAAAAATTTTGCTCCCACCACTTCATATTAAGCTGGGCTTGATTAAAAATTTCATCAAATCAATGAATAAGGAGGGTTCAGCATTCCGATATCTCGAGAGTAAATTTCCTCATATATCTGATGCTAAACTAAATGCTGGGGTTTTTGATGGTCCTCAAATTCGAACTTTCATCAAGGATACTCAGTTCGAAAACGCAATGACTCCAACTGAGAAGAATGCCTGGCAGGCATTCAAATCAGTTGTCACTGATTTTCTGGTGTGCGGACAAAGTGTCGACGGACAAAGTGTCGACGGACAAAGTGTCGACGGACAAAGTGTCGACGGACAAAGTGTCGACGGACAAAATGTCGAATGGACAAAATGATAAAAATAATACGATAATATTAAAATACGATAATAATTTTATTGATAAAAATAATACGATAAACTACAAATTTTATCAACGTTTGTTCGTCACTTGAATTCTCAATTCTCAATAAGAAAAATAAAGGGTGGGGCGTGGTTGACTCCAAATTAGGAGGCGGAGCCACACAAAATGAGTCAACTACGTGTTAGTAGTTTACAATCTGTTTACTGTTCGAAGAATAATCAAAGTTATTCTGTAAATCGTACGAGCTGCCTGTGAGAGTTACCGCCTGTGAGAGTTGTGCACCACTACTTCATAATATTCACAATTTTTGGTCTAATTGTTCCTACATATTGGGATAGCCCAAAATGGAAATCATTAAGACAAATATGAGAGGAAAAAAACTTCTGCATGGCGGCTATATTTATGTTGTTGACAGGAAGAAGGAAGAGAAGATATATTGGAGGTGCGAAAAACGTGGTTATTGTAGCGGAAGAGTTGTGACTACGAGTAATGAAGAGTCAATTTCCACTACTAAAGATCATTGCCATCCACCTGATATGGTCCGCATTGAAGTTCTTAAAGTAAAAGAGAGCATGAAAGAAAGTGCTGGTTGCTCGGAGGAAATAACATCCAATATAATCAATAAATGTACAAGCAATGTTCCTTTAGCGGTATGCGGTACACTACCAAGAAAAGAAACACTTTCCCGTACGATAAGAAGAGTGCGCAATTCAACATCTGTGGATGATGATTTGACTACTACAACAAGAGGGGAGGAATTTTTGCTATTTAAAAATGACGACATTAGCATTTACTCTACCACGAGTAATCTCAGGATCTTGGAAAAAAAGAGAAGATGGTTTAGCGATGGAACATTTGATAGTGCCCCTCTTGGTAAGCAGATTTACACAATTCACGCCCTTGTCGAGGAAAATAAGACTTTGCCTCTGGTTTATTGTGTCACGAGCAAAAAAGATGAGAAAACATACGACAAGATATTTAATTTCTTACGTGAGAAACAGTTAAACCCACTCTCAATTACAGTTGATTTTGAGCGTTCTGCTATTAATAGTATCAAAAGGAATTTCCCACATACATCAATATGTGGATGTTTTTTCCATTTTGGCCAATGTTTGTGGAGAAAACTTCAAGCTTTAGGATTACAAAATTGGTATAGCCAGTTAGAAAATGCATTGATAATAAAAAAATTCAAGCTTTGGCATTTGTACCACCAGATGATGTGTGCACTCTCTTTAACGAGCTGATGACTTCGCTCGATGAAGCAACGGATGATGTTTTAGGCGAATTCCTTCAATATTTCGAAAGTACTTGGCTAGGCATTGTTCAGCGTGGTAGACGCAGAAAGCCAAAATTTGAAATAGAACTATGGTCAGTTCATGAAAGACTTGCCGACGACCTGCCCAGAACCAATAACGCTCTCGAAGGATGGCATAATGCCTTTAAGAGAAGAATGATGATTACCCATCCAACCGAAGCCAAACTTATTCAGAAACTTCGATTAGAACAGGCAAGTACAGAAATGGCTTTGGAGCAATCCTCGCATGGAGCACAAATCGGAAGAGTAAATAAGAAATACGCTACAATAAATTATCGATTAAAACGAATACATGAAACCTATGTTATTGAAAATGGACTAGAGTTTTTGAAGTCAATAGCTCACAATTTATAAGTTTTTAATCTTCTTTTTAACATATTTTACTCTAAATAAAATGTTAACCTGGATTTGAAGCAGGAATAAATAAAACCAGTTCATGAACTATAAATATTGTATTTTTTAAATATATCTCTTAAAAATAAATTGTTTAACCTAATCGCTTTTGTCTATTCGCCCCTTTGTATGTTGTATGTTCCATTCGACATTTTGTCCGTCGACACTTTGTCCGTCGACACTTTGTCCGTCGACACTTTGTCCTAGAACCGATTTTCTTGGCAAGCGAAGAAGTCCAGAATACGAGTCCGTTGTCGAAAACTTGATGGAAGCTTTCAAAGCTCATGGGTCGCGCATGTCCATAAAAATGCACTTTTTGTGGTCCCACTTGGACTATTTTCCTGAAAATTGCGGGGCTTATAGTGAGGAACAGGGTGAACGATTTCACCAAGATATCAAAATAATGGAAGAGAGGTACCAGGGAAACTGGGATATCAATATGCTGGCGGACTATTGCTAATGTTTGAAGCGAGACGTGCCCGAAGAAAAACACAGACGGAAAGCCAAAAAAACTTCCTTCCTTCCTCAATAAACTTTATTCCATATTCATTGTATGAATAAAAGTATTTATTCACACAATGTTTTCATTTTTCACGAGTGTTCTTATAATATTACTCGTATCTACAGTGTTTAAGCTAAAAAAATCAATAAATTTGGGGATAAAATTGGACTTATAATAAATGGCCAATAGAGAAAAAACCTGACCTGATTGAGGAAAACCAATGTCATTTTCGAATTCAGCATGGTCGAATTATATAATATGAGTTGAAAAAACCCTCACAGCAGACAAAACAATTTGATATGCATACCAGTGTATAATTTATGATGTCATACAGTATCACCGATTGGAATAAGTGTTATTTGATTAGGCCCACCATACTATTGGAAGTGACCGAAATGGCAGCGAGGGTCACCAGCTTGGATTACACCAGTAGTATGCGCGCAAAAAGGGAGACAGAAAATGGATCAATTTGAAAATTTCCCCCCTCACCGTCCTTCATGAGGAGCCTTCACCGTCCTTCATGACCATGACGGTCCCTCCTTTATGAGGTGTCTTTCATGGTCCTTTAAAAAAAAAAAAAAAAAAAAAAAACGTTCTCACCTTCATTCAAAAATAAAATTTTAAAACATAAAATTTTAAAAAATAAATTAAAAAATTAAATTTAAAAAATTAAATTTTAAAAATGATTCGTTTTCACCCTCCTTCAAAAAAAAATTTAAGAAAGGGTTGATCCTGGCCTTCCTCCTTCAAAAAAGTTCTTTCATGAGGCAAACAAGAACAAACATGCAAAAACATACATACATCCGAGTACTTTCTGTTCAGGCAAGTTCCGCCAGACAGTAGAAATGAAAACTTAAAATGAATACCTGAAAGGTTTTAATAGGCCTGACGAGATTGCGCATCGACATCAACACATCCAATTTTTGAATGTTGACAAATTGCGAACAATACATAAATCAAAATCAGATTGAACATATTTTAAATCGAAAACAAGTTCTTTGTTTAAGATCTGTATTATGAAAAATAAAATGAACATCTATTATTTTAATTTAAATAAATTAATTTCTCTTTTTTAAGCGAAACTGGCTTATTTTCAAACGAGATGACCTTCAAATACAATATATGCTCATAGCGCACGCATATTTGTTTATTACTTTTAAATATGTAGTTTTCTGTTATTTACACCGATATATACCATCACATTCACTTTCACATGCCATCTTCTGGTATGTGAATTAATAATTTTACTGTACAGCAAATTTCGTTATAAAATTGCATGTGTTAAAAAGAACATCAAGTTGCGTAACGCAGCTTTGAAACTGAAGCATCAATTCTGTTATCCTCCTCTAAACATCCACTTAAATATTATTACTAATATTAATTTATTGTTATTATTACATATATATGTACACGTGTTAAGAGTATTTAAATTAAATATATTGATTTCAATTCCCTTCGTAATAAAAGCATCTGACAACTCTACCCCAATCTTGCTATATTTTTCTCACAGTAACTGTTTGAGAGTAGTAGTTAAGTTTAACTTTCTTTTAACGACTATTAGCTGCTACTAATCTTGTTATTATTATTATTATTATTATTATCATATATATATCCATATATATATATATATATATATATATATATATATATATATATATATATATATATATATAACATCCAAATAAGAAGGTTAGGGTAAAAAACTTTCTTATTAGATGAAATTAAAGAAAACGGGATGTCGAATTTGTGTGGATTATCATTTTTAAATAGATTCAGTGGGAAATAGGTACTGAAAGTTGAGAGATTTTTCATTAAGAACCTTTCTAGTTGTAGTTATAGTTAGGCCTATTCACATTACTTTAATTATCATTTCTCTAATTTAACGGCTGTTCACAATTCCTCATAATTCTCATAATAAACGTATTTGTTTTCACACCAGTCAGGCCAGTATTTACATCAATCACACAGAATGTTCATGCTTATTGTTTTTGTCATTAGCTGTACCAATCATGTCTTTACAAACTGAAGCGTACCGTTATACAACGTTTAAAATCTTATAATTTAATACTTTATGATATCAGATCTCGTATAAAAAACATCATTTTCTGCACAAATGGCCACAAAAATACTTTCAATCATAATAATGTACTTATAGAACGCACCATACGCTTTTTCACTTGTATTAAAAACGTAAAACTGAAAGTTGTATCATCACGCGATATTCGATTCTGCAATGACGTAAGTGAGCCCTAACATTTAATTTAAAATTATTTAACAGATCATTCGAGGGAACTGTACATCGATCTCATTATAACTTCTGACTCATAATAACCCGCCATGTATATTTACAAGAGTCGAATTTAAATAAATAAATATATATATATATATATAAGGAGTTTGTATGTGGCATTCCAACAGAAGGCAGGAAGTGTCTGAACCCTGTTTCTCCCATCACTGTCCTCTTCATCTGGCCTTTTTACATGTCACGTCTACCCTGTGAGCAGTCCAGCATACTCTCAAACACGCGCTTCTCACGATATCCCTTACTACACACGCATGCATCTTACACACTACACAGTCTTTTCAAAAAAGGTGTAATTTCAGTAGTTTCGGAGATTCGCGATTGTCCCCTCCTTCCTGCCTGCATCGTATATATTACCAAGCAAGTCTCTCTACAGTTTACAGGTTTTCTCATTGTCTAAAATTTATAAAGTTCTCTCTTATTGTTTTCCTTATTGTAACGGACATCACAACCGAATTTAAATAGTATTTAATAGTGATGTAGCGGATGTCATTTTTGTCACATCCGCGGATGCGGATGAGGATGTTTGATTTCAACATCCGCGGATGAGGATGCGGATGCGGATGTCTACATTTTCGTTATTTTTTAGGATATATTCGAGATTTGTTGTGTTTAACGTATATAATAAGTTATTATATAGAGAGAGCTGTAGCTATAATGTAGTATAATTGATTAATTGTACAATAATTGCTGTACTTTTCTCTGAACATATAAAATAATATCAAGCATCTAACTAATATAGAAATCAATTGTGAATTCGTCTGCAAATAAATTCGTTATATTTTGTCGAGTTTCAGCCACAATTAGAAACCATAATTGTGTTACCAGGATGCGGGACGTGAACCCAACTCAAATGCACCTCACCGACCTCTTTCCCCAACCTCCACCCTTGTAGAAAGATATCTTTAATTAGCTTGATAACTATTTATATTAAGTTTAAAGTTTTATTAGGCATATTTATAAATGAGTAATTAAAATAAAGTAAACTAAGATGTTCATCGTTTAATATTCAAACTTAATTATAGGAAGGTTATGCTTAAGGAACATTAATTTTTCTGCCTTTTCTGCTGCCAGTCTGTTTCTCTTTTCATCATATATTAATCCAGCACTGCTAAATAATCTCTCGCTTGGTACGTTTGTTGGAGGACAGGCTAAATGTTTCTGCGTATTTTTCCACCAACTAATAGGATTGTCACATGCAGCCAGGCGTTTTTCTTGGTGATAGCTCTCGATCATTTTTACTACATCTTTTGACATCGCGTAGGTCTCGTCATTGCTGCTTGACTCAAGAAACTGAGAGACAGATTCTGTGATAGATTTGCTTGTTGAAGGTGTTGGTTCTGTCACTGAAACTTTTATTCTTTTGGTGGGTGGCGAAGCGACAGATTCAAGAGATTGAAGCTCTTCAACTGCTTTGCCAAGTGATGATTTAACTCGTTCTAATGTACTAGGTGAAAATAACTTAGCTTTGTAACGTGGATCTAAGTAGGTTGCAAGAGAGTAACTTCATACAAGAACAGCCTCTCGTCTTGTCGCTTGCATCACTTTTGCGCACAATGAACTAGTTCTATTAATATAGTAGAATTTGATAATTTCCGCTTATTAATGACGTTTTATCTCAACGGTCCACATCCGCACGACATCCGCAGTCCAAAGTGCGGATGCGGACGCGGATGCGGATGGGAGAAAATGTGCGGATGTTCCGCGGATGCGGATGCGGATGTGACCTACATCACTAGTATTTAAGTATTATGTCGAGCAACATAGCTAGATAACCCCGCTACAGCCTAGTTTCTTTGCATAATCATGAAACATGAAACAAGATTTTATATATATATATATATATTATATATATATATATATATATATATATATATATATATATATATATATATATATATATATATATATATACGGCAAAAGTAGTTTTAAGATTTATTCCATCACACGACTGATTATAATTATACACTTTAGAGGAGTTTGCAAATTGCATATACTTAGACAAAAAGTATTAGGTCTTATGCTGATTTCATGTCATTATCAGCATGCTTCACTGTCCTTTCAGTCATTGTGACCATAGATCGTACCAGAACTATGGTCTTGACAAAACACAATGTGTTAAATTTAAATATTGATTTATTGTTATTATTACATATATATGTACACGTGTTAAGAGTATTTAAATTAAATATATTGATTTAAATACATTTCGTAATAAGAGCATCTGGCAACTCTACCCCAATTTTGCTATATGAAAATGAAAATGAAAAGGTTTATTGGCAGACTATAGTCCATATGACAAATATTATTAATACAATGACAGTTCATACACTAAGGGTAGAAATATATACAATTGATTAGAAATAATACTGCACTGTCGAAGTTAAGTGGAGCTACAGACAAACGTTTTCGTACCAAGAAGTCCATAGCTTAGAGGAACAATGGCAGTACTCATGGATAGCTTGGATGATCGGGTTGGTTGATTTTTTAATTCTTTGCATTAGAATGTGTTGAGCACGTCTTGTTACCTCCGGGAAGCTCGGGACATTGCGGGTAGCAAACATTTGCGATGCTGAGCATCTCGGGGGTAATTTATGTAAGAGTCTAAAAGAACTGTTGTACAGCAAATTTAGGGTACTGCCAGAACCTTTTTTATAGTTCACCCAGAGTTGCAGACCGTATATATTACTGAAGAAAGTACGAAAGAGTGTGTCTTTTGCTTCACTTGTACAGAAACGAAAGCTCCTTATGGTCATATTCGCTTTAGCACACAGGCTTCGAGATTGTTTTCTTATATCCGAGTCATCACTCAAGGAGCTGGTAATAGTTTGACCCAATTACTTAAACTCTTGTACTTCCTCAATTACTTCACCATTCATTTTAAACCTTATGTGTAAAATGCTCTGTATCAATTGGTCCACAATTAACCCACCCCTTATATCCCCAGTCTAACTATAGAGTAGATTAAGTCTAGCCTTGTAGGGGTCAGCCTAGAGATTCCGGAATGGTCCAGAGCGGCAGATAAATTGAGGTCCACAGTAGGATTCCTCACCAAATTAGGTTAGGGCAATCTACCTTCACCTTTGTTAAGCTATGAGTTGATGGTAGGTCTTAGGCCACAATGTAGGCCTAATTTGTCTGACCCCGCTTAATTTACAGCGTTTACTTCTATCTGGGTTAAAAACACAATTAGTCACTTACTACTAGTTATTAGAGTCCCTTTTCCCCTTTTGTTTAATTGTTGAGAGCGTACTTGCTGGTGGGGATCTTTTTTCCGTTGTTTGTTCTTCTCCCTTCGCTCGTTCCGTCTTGTCGCCCCGTTCCTCGTTTTCGTTCTCCCTTGTCCTCCTTTTCGCGGGGCTTTTTCCACCAGCGTCCTCTTGGTTTTTTTGGTTGGTTGATCGGTAATGTATATCTATTACCGAGCACGCTCTTGTCACACAGTATATAAATACTAGTGTGGAGAATAACTCTGGTGAGCAACCAATTGGTTTCATCCACCAAGTTATTGACATAAAAGAATTTAATAATTGTTCGATTAACTACCTACCTACTCAGTGAACCATTTTCGTTACATCCCAACTACCCACACATCAGTTTTCCATATACTGGGGGCCCCGGGAGATAAAAATTTTGGTGTCATTGTCACCAATTTTTATGTCTGAGTGTAGACTTACCATGCTTACCATGATGTGAACATAACTGATATCCACATCTGGCTTGACAGTCAGATTTGTCTTGCCTGGATACGGAATGCTAGCATTAATAGTAAGAATATCTTTGTAAGAAATAGGCTAAAAGAAATAGCTGAAGCTAATGAAAGACTACAAGTAAACTTTCACTATGTTCCAACTAAACAAAATCCAGCAGACTTTCTGACCAGAGGTTTATCCTACAAGTTGTTGAAGTCAAACAAAACTTGGTTCATGGGACCTAAGTGGCTCTGTAATACAGACCAATGGCCTGTGGAACAAGTTAACTTGACATTAAATTTAATCTTTTCAAATGAAAAGGTTGAACCAATCACTAATTATGAACATTATTCTGATTTCAGCAAACTTGTCAGGGTCACAGCTTACTGTTTGAGGTTTGCTCACAACTGTTTAACTACAATAAACAAACAGCTAAATAAAAACAATCATAATTATACAGAAGTTGCAACCAAGTACTGGATAGCGCATGCACGACAAAAGGAGTACAATAAAGAGTTAGAATTCTTGACTAATGGGAAACAAACAAAAGAACCTGTACCATCAGTAGTTGTGGATCTAAATTTGTTCAGAGATGAGGAATGCCATCTAAGGTGTAAAGGGAGATTAGACAAATCAAAACTGTCTTACAAAAGCAAACATCCAATCCTTTTACCTAGATTTAGCTATTTGACAACATTAATCATCAGACAAACACACAATGATGTACATCATATGGGGTACCACAGACACTAACTACATTAAGAAAAACTTATTGGATACCCAAGGGAAGGATCACTGTTAAAACAGTCCTGAGTGAGTGTATCACATGTAGGCGTATTCATGCTAGGCCCTATAGGATACCAAATCCTCCTGCTTTGCCAGAGGAGAGAGTTACTCTCAACAGACCCTTTGAGACTGTAGGCATTGACTATACAGGAGCATTGACTGTGGGGTTGGTTGACACTGAACAAAAAATGTACATTGTACTGTTTACATGTGCTGCCTCACGAGCTGTTTATCTGGATGTTGTGGAGGACCTTACAGCAGAGTCTTTTGTTGCTGTCTTTAAGAGATTCTGTGCACGACATTCAGTACCCAAGACAGTTTGGACTGACAATGCTACATATTTCAAGGCTGGTGAACAAGTCATCCACGATTTGTTAAGCAATGAATTCACACAATTATATATACAAAATTCAAACATAAAGTGGAAGTATATTCCGGTTGCCTCTCCTTGGTATGGTTCTATCTGGGAGAGGAATATACAAGCAGTAAAGAATTGCTTGAAGAAAGCAAATGGTAAAAAACAGATACACTTGTTTGAGTTGCTCACTCTCCTGGCTGAGATTGAGAACATCATTAACAATAGACCACTCACTTATGTAAGTGACAACATTAATGACCCGGAACCATTAACTCCAAATCATTTGATTCGGGGAGAACAAGTTAGTCTCCTGCCGGACTACTATATAGACTCTTCAGAAGACCCAAACTGGACTCAACGACATGATGAGCTCCAGACTAAGTTACAACATTTAACTAGAGTTAAAGCTCATTTCATTAAACAGCGGAAAACTGAGTACTTGATGGGTCTAAGGGAGAGACATAACCAAATGACTAAGAAGGATTGGTCTGACACAATTAAGGTAGGGGACCTTGTTCTCATACATGACAGTACTCCAAGACAATACTGGCCTCTGGCTAGAGTTTTAGAACTCAGACCAGGGGCAGACGGGGTAACAAGAGTGGTCAAATTAAGGACTTCAACGGGTGACACAACAAGAGACATTTCTCTTTTGTACCCCTTAGAGCCTGGACCCAAAACAATGGACTTTGGAGAACCTTCTCCACCGCCAGTAACAACTGGAGACACTGAACTTCCAGTAACTATTCCTTTGACAGTAGGAGTGGTAACGCATCCTACTACAACATTGACAGACACATGACCTCAGCGACAAACAGCATTAAAGGCGCGACTAGTTTTACAACAAAAAATAGATGCTGGGGAATTGTAATTTTATCTTCTAACTTTCACTTTTCCTTTTCTTATGGTAAAGACCATAGACAGTTTCATCTTATGGATGTATATTTTCTCTTCTAATTAAATGCTACATCTTCTCCATGAGATGGTGAGGATAGTCACTGTTAATCAGATTAACAGGCATTTACAGTCAAATAGTTAGCTAGTCTACTCAGACATAAAAATTGGTGACATTGACACCAAAATTTTTATCTCCCGGGGCCCCCAGTATATGGAAAACTGATGTGTGGGTAGTTGGGATGTAACGAAAATGGTTCACTGAGTAGGTAGGTAGTTAATCGAACAATTATTAAATTCCTTTTATGTCAATAACTGGGTGGATGAAACCAATTGGTTGCTCACCAGAGTTATTCTCCACACTAGTATTTATATACTGTGTGACAAGAGCGTGCTCGGTAATAGATATACATTACCGATCAACCAACCAAAAAAACCAAGAGGTCGCTGGTGGAAAAAGCCCAGCGAAAAGGTGGACAAGGGGAACGAAAACGAGGAACGGGGCTACAAGACGGAACGAGGGAAGGGGGAAGAACAAACAACGGAAAAAAGATCCCCACCAGCAAGTACGCTCTCAACAATTAAACAAAAGGGGAAAAGGGTCTCTAATAACTAGTAGTAAGTGACTAATTGTGTTTTTAACCCAGTTAGAAGTAAACGCAGTAAATTAAGCTGGGTCAGACAAATTAGGCCTACATTGTGGCCTAAGACCTAGCATCAACTCATAGCGTAACAAAGGTGAAGGTAGATTGCCCTAACCTAATTTGGTGAGGAATCCTACTGTGGACCTCAATTTATCTGCCCGCTCTGGACCATTTCCGGAATCTCTAGGCTGACCCCTACAAGGCTAGACTTAATCTACTCTATAGTTAGACTGTGGATATAAGGGGTGGGTTAATTGTGGACCAATTGATACAGAGCATTTTTCACATAAGGTTTAAAATGAATGGTGAAGTAATTGAGGAAGTACAAGAGTTTAAGTAATTGGGTCAAACTATTACCAGCTCCTTGAGTGATGACTCGGATATAAGAAAACAGTCTCGAAGCCTGTATGCTAAAGCGAATATGACCATAAGGAGCTTTCGTTTCTGTACAAGTGAAGCTAAAGACACACTCTTTCGTACTTTCTGCAGTAATATATACGGTCTGCAACTCTGGGTGAATTATAAAAAAGGTTCTGGCAGTACCCTAAATTTGCTGTACAACAGTTCTTTTAGACTCTTACATAAATTACCCCCGAGATGCTCAGCTTCGCAAATGTTTGCTACCCGCAATGTCCCGAGCTTCCCGGAGGTAACAAGACGTGCTCAACACATTCTAATGCAAAGAATTAAAAAATCAACCAACCCGATCATCCAAGCTATCCATGAGTCCTGCCATTTATCCTCTCTAAGCTATGGACTTCTTGGTACGAAAACTGTCTGTCTGTAGCTCCACTTAACTTCGACAGTGCAGTATTATTTCTAATCAATTGTATATATTTCTACCCTTAGTGTATGAACTGTCATTGTATTAATAATATTTGCCATATGGACTATAGTCTGCCAATAAACCTTTTCATTTTCATTTTCATATAGCAAAATTGGGGTAGAGTTACCAGATGCTCTTATTACGAAATGTATTTAAATCAATATATTTAATTTAAATACTCTTAACACGTGTACATATATATGTAATAATAACAATAAGTCAATATTTAAATTTAACACATTGTGGTTTGTCAAGACCATAGTTCTGGTACGTTCTACGGTCACAATGACTGAAAGGACAGTGAAGCATGCTGATAATGACATGAAATCATCATAAGATCTAATACTTTTTGTCTAAGTATATGCAATTTGCAAACTCCTCTAAAGTGTATAATTATAATCAGTCGTGTGTGGAATAAATCTTCAAACTACTTTTGCCGTATATATATATATATATATATATATATATATATATATATATATAAAATCTTGTTTCATGTTTCATGATTATGCAAAGAAACTAGGCTGTGGCGGGGTTATCTAGCTATGTTGCTCGACATAATACTTAAATACTATTTAAATTCGGTTGTGATGTCCGTTACAATAAGGAAAACAATAAGAGAGAACTTTATAAATTTTAGACAATGAGGAAACCTGTAAACTGTGGAGAGACTTGCTTGGTACTATATACGATGCAGGCAGGAAGGAGGGGCCAATCGCGAATCTCCGAAACTATTGAAATTACACCTTTTTTGAAAAGACTGTGTAGTGTGTAAGATGCATGCGTGTGTAGTAAGGGATATAGTGAGAAGCGCGTGTTTGAGAGTATGCTGGACTGCTTACAGGGTAGACGTGACATGTAAAAAGGCCAGATGAAGAGGACAGTGATGGGAGAAACAGGGTTCAGGCACTTCCTGCCTTCTGCTGGAATGCCACATACAAACTCCTTATATATATATATATATATATATATATATATATATATATATTATTATATATATATTTATTTAAATTCGACTCTTGTAAATATGCATAGCGGGTTATTATGAGTCAGAAGTTATAATGAGATCGATGTACAGTTCCCTCGAATGATCTGTTAAATAATTTTAAATTAAATATTAGGGCTCGCTTACGCCATTGCAGAATCGAATATCGCGTGATGATACAACTTTCAGTTTTACGTTTTTAATACAAGTGAAAAGCGTATGGTGCGTTCTATGAGTACATTATTATGATTGAAAGTATTTTTGTGGCCATTTGTACAGAAAATGATTTTTATACGAGATCTGATATCATAAAGTATTAAATTATAAGATTTTAAACGTTGTATAACGGTAGGCTTCAGTCTGTAAAGACATGATTGGTACAGCTAATGACAAAAACAATAAGCATGAACATTCTGTGTGATTGATGTAAACAGTGGCCTGACTGGTGTGAAAACAAATACGTTTATTATGAGAATTATGAGGAATTGTGAACAGCCGTTAAATTAGAGAAATGATAATTAAAGTAATGTGAATAGTCCTAACTATAACTACAAGTAGAAAGGTTCTTAATGAAAAATCTCTCAACTTTCAGTACCTATTTCCCGCTGCATCTATTTAAAAATGACAACCCACACAAATTCGACATCCCGTTTTCTTTAATTGCATCTAATAAGAAATTTTTTTACCCGAACCTACTTATTTGGATGTATATATATATATATATATATATATATATATATATATATATGATAATAATAATAATAATAATAATAACAAGATTAGTGCAGCTAATAGTCTTTAAAGAAAGTTAAACTTAACACTAACCTCAAAACATTACTGAGAAAAATATAGCAAGATTGGGGTAGAGTTGCCAGATGCTTTTATTACGAAGGGAATTGAAATCAATATATTTAATTTAAATACTCTTAACACGTGTACATATATATGTAATAATAACAATAAATCAATATTAGTAATAATATTTAAGTGGATGTTTAGAGGAGGATAACAGAATTGATGCTTCAGTTTCAAAGCTGCGTTACGCAACTTGATGTTCTTTTTAACACATGCAATTTTATAACGAAATTTGCTGTACAGTAAAATTATTAATTCACATACCAGAAGATAGCATGTGAAAGTGAATGTAATGGTATATATCGATGTAAATAACAGAAAACTACATATTTAAAAGTAAATAAACAAATATGCGTGTATAATGTATATATTGTATTTGAAGGTCATCTCGTTTGAAAATAAGCCAGTTTCCCTTAAAAAAGAGAGAAATTAATTTATTTAAATTAAAATGATAATATTCATTTTATTTTTCATAATACAGATCTTAAACAAAGAACTTGTTTCGATTTAAAATATGATCACTCTGATTTTCATTTATGTATTGTTCGCAATTTGTTAACATTTGAAAATTGGATGTGTTGATGCGCAATCTCGTTAGGCTATTAAAACCTTTCAGATATTCGTTTTCATTTCTACTGTCTGGCGGAACTTGCCTGAACAGAAAGTACTCGAATGTATGTATGTTTTTGCATGTTTGTTCTTGTTTGCCTCATGAAAGAACTTTTTGAAGGAGGAAGGCAGGATCAATCCTTTCTTAAATTTTTTTTGAAGGAAGGTGAAGACGAATCATTTTTAAAATTTAATTTTTTAAATTTAATTTTTAAATTTATTTAAATTTATTTTTAAATTTTATTTTTGAATATTGTTTTTTTTTTTTTTTTTTTTTTTTTTTAAGGACCATGAAGACACCTCATAAAGGAGGGACCGTCATGAAGGACGGTGACGGATCCTCATGAAGGATGGTGAGAGGGGAAGTTTTCAAATTGATCCATTTTCTGTCTCCCTTTTTGCGGGCATACTACTTACACCCAAGCAAATTAATATTAACGTTATAAAAGACACCTTATAGTTTTGTATTTTATTATGAAAATAAAGCCGTTATTTATTCACTGTGATATAACAAAGAACTGACAGTAATTAATTGGTAGTTTTACGTTATGCTTATGACATAGACTTAGCTAATAAGATGAAATGTTAATAGCTTAATTGACACGTAATAAGTAATGTACTCGTTGATGGTATGTAAATGGCATGCAACATGGAACATTGAATGGGCCTAGTAAATGATATAGAGAATGCACGTGCGTTTGGTCCATTGAATAGAATACGTGACACTGATTAAGTAGGCTAAATGATTGCATGGATGCACCTAGAATAATTGATGCGGCCTAATAATAATGGATTGAAATGCTTGACAATGATTACACAAATATCATTTATATGTAAGACCATTATGTGATGTTAAGTGATTACGCCAAGAAAATATTTAGTTATCACATAAATATGAATTGAACATAATAACGGATGATACGCGGAATTACGGTATTGAAATGACACTTGAATTGGAGAACAGGCCTACTGCGTTCTTTCACGAGAGTCAGTTGGAACGCTTAATTACACACTTTGGGAGTATAGTCTACCGTTCGGCGGTATTTAATGTAGGCTTCACAAGAGTACTTAGAATAGGAGGTACTTATCTTAGGACGACGTAAACTCTGTTGAAGAGGGACCTATTACCGTAGACTCGAGTTGTCATTGTCCGTTAAGCCTCTCGAGATGATTGATGTAGGCTTCGTACGGAGGCCTGGGGTGATGTTACTTCTCGAGGTGCAGGATGGCCTTAAATGATCTTGCAGGCGTAGGCCTGAGGTGATTCTGGTTGGGCTTCGAAGGATTGCTTCTGCAGGCGATCAGTAGAAGGTCTTACTTGATGATAAAACGTAGGCCTTGAAGGAAGTAGCAGGCCGCGCCTCCGGCAAGAGGCCGGAGGGCGGTTGAAGTGATGAGATCTGCTCGACGAAGTAGAAAACGAGTATCGGTGTGCGTGAGTGAGTGAGAGAGAGTGTGAGTGGAAGCTCGCTTTTATACATAGTTCCTGTGACGTAGGACTTCGCGCGAAATCTTAAGACGCCTTGTGAGCAATGTTCTCTCTAATTTTTTTTAGTCCGTGTGCGCAAGAAATTTTCGCTGTGCGTACATTTAGATTCATGGTGAAAAATTGTGCAAACTTTTCTCAGCGTAATTATCTTCAAAATTAAATATATATAAATATTAAATACTTAATAAATATTATTTCCATAAGGTGATAGCTTGATCATTACGGTACTATTAAATGGATATTAAAAAACTGTTTACAATATTATATATTCTTAAACAAGAAAACATTTTATCCATTCTAAAAATATGAATAAAATAAAAAATAGTAAAATAAAATTCAACAAAATAAAGAAATAAAATTAAAATAACATTAATTGAAAATGACTATTTTAGTTATTATTTCTCAAAACAATTTTTAGCATTTAAGCAATTTAAAATAGACTATCAAGATTAATACATGATTTTATCCATTCACAAAATAGGAATAAAATAAAAAATAATAAAATTCAATAAAATAAAATATAATCAAAATAACATTAAATGAAAGTGCCTTTCATTTAAGTATGATTATGATTTCTTCCTACGATCTTTAACATTTGCCCATTCCAAATAAACTCTATGAAGATTAATACATCCGTCATCATTCAGGTAACTTTTAATTCGCATGAGCGTGTCCAAATGATTTTCTTTCAAGCGGTTTCTTAATTTGTTCTTCATAGAATTCATTAAACTGAAGCCACGCTCACAGTCCACACTAGATGCTAGGAAAGTTCCCCCCGATATCCATCAACTTAGCAAAGTCACAAAATTGTTCATTTTGTAGGACGAATGTCACTATATCATCAAAGTTTTTAACCAGCTAACTTTTTATTTTCTCGCATACAACAAATTTAAAATCATTGTACTGTTCGATTATGGTAGAACTTTCGCCAAGAAAATCTGCATATTTTGCATATAAAGCTTTAACATGCTCAGTGCCAAAGTCAAAGTCTTTCTGTAAAATAGCCGAACAATCAAAGGCAGACCATTCTTTTACTTCATTTTCAGGAAACCTGCCTTCCAAATAGGAACAAAGTTTTTCTATGAAAGTTAACCTTGTGTGACGGTATATGTTTTAAATTACTTCATTTATTGTCGTGACTCATGATACGCTTGAGCCTGTGCGCGGGTTTCACAACGCGTGTGCGTGCGCGCACGCGCACACCTTAGAGGGAACATTGCTTGTGAGCGCGTCCTTTTGGGAAGAAACAGACTCTTTCATTGTTCTGAATCCGTGTCCACGTGTGTCTTCCAAGACTGTTTGATGGGAAGTAGGAACATTGCCAGCCGGAAAATTTCCAGGCGGAAAATTGCCAGCCGGAAAATTGCCAGTGGGGAAAATTGCCAGTGAGAATATTGCCAGCCGGAATATTGCCAGTGAGAAAAAAACTAAAATTCACAAAAAGGATTTATTTATTAAAATATTATTTAAAATTTTAAAATGCTAAAACTTGTTAAGGAAAGCCTCAAAAAGTATGAAGATTATAAGCAATAGATCGAAGAAATGTCAATTTATCTTCTTCATTATACTGACGGATGACTTTCTCTAATCTGTCATTGATATTTTTGTACTTTTTGGCAGTATGTCTCTCTTCCCCTCTTTCGAAGTGCAATTTCTTGGTCTGAGCTAAAGCCTTTTCGTTAAAGCCAACGAAAATATCACGACTTAACCTAACCAATCGTCAAGGGCGTACAGAGGACCAAACCTGGCATTCAATGAACCTAACCGGGTATTCAATAATTTTACCATAGGTTTCGATATATATATATATATATATATATATAATATAAGTATATATAATGACGTAATGATCTTGATGACGTCATTTAATTTTTTAAAATTAATTATTTAGTTTATTAACACCCAGGTGCACAACCTGGGGACCTAATCAATATGTGTGTGAAGGTTCATGTTTGTAACTGCTTCCATTTTGGAGTTATGGCTGGAACACACACACACGCACACACACACACACCCACACACACGTCCTTTTTCTCAATTACTTTATTTCTTACTTTCTAAATTTTTACATATTTTTGTCACTGGCAATTTTCCGCCTGGCAATATTGTCACTGGCAATTTTCCCCACTGGCAATTTTCCGCCTGGCAATTTTCCGCCTGGCAATATTCCGACTGGGAATTTTCCGTACACGGTTTGATGATAGCGTGGAAGGAAAGGATTTCTGTCTATTTGTTGGTCTATTTCTTGTCGATCCGCTACACATATATTCATTCATTATAGTATAATTCAAGCATTGTTATTTGTTTTGAAATTTGTTGAGCTTGATTATATTAAATGCAATTAGTAAATCAGATTACTTTATTAATTTTTTTTTTTTTTTTTTATATTTCAGGTAAGGAAATGGAAAGATAAACGAGAAGCAGAAAGAAATGATTCAGCAAAAAAGTGCAAGCCTATAACAGCATTTATGATATCAACACCTATATCTACATGTCAGAAAGAGGAAAGCGACTTACAGAGAAATTCAACTACAACTGTTCATGCTGATACTGTAGATCTAGGACATAAAGATGAAGGTATACCTAACGTTTTTGAGACTGTAGATGCTGATTTTTATGATTCTGAATTAGCTGGTGGAATAACAGTAACTGAACCTGGGCCTGTACATGTACATAATCAAAAAGATCTAGTAGCTGATTTAAATAATGATGAGAATCAACCAACATTTAGACAGGATAAACTCTTTCAATATCCTGCACGAACAGATTTGAAATCTTTTTTCAAAGAGCATCCAATTCAGCCACATGATCATGATCTGCCATTTAATGTAAAGTTATATAAGCGAAAAATTATGGGTGACACTGTCTCACGACACTGGTTAACATATAATAAGAAGAATAGATCACTATATTGTTCATTTTGCTTGGCATTTGAGTCACCAACCTCTTCTAACCCATCTGCTTTTGTACAAGGATTTAATGATTACAGACGCATTAGCCAGTGCTTATCAAAGCATGAATCAACCGGTATGCATAGCAAGGATGCTCAGGAATATATCAGTGTAGTAAATGATGGTGGTTTAGCTCGTTTTTTCGATGCATCATTGCAGAAGTGAAAAGATGAAGTACTAAAGCAGAGAAATGTTGTTGCCAGAGTTGTAGATATAATAACGATGTTAGGTAAACAAGCTCTTCCTTTTCGTGGACACAGAAATGAGTCAGCATATTCTCTTCTTGATGAAACAGAAAATCATGGAAATTTCTTGGCTACTGTGCAGTTGATGGCAAAATATGATCCTATTATGGCTTCTCATGTTTCCATGGTGAAGGAAAAGTCTGAACAACGATGTGAAAGATTGGAAAAACAAAGAAAGGCACAAAGTAAAGGTCGTGGTAGTCTTGTCACATTCTTGAGTAAAACAACCATCTCTTCTTTGACCCAAATTATGAAGAATATGATACAGGAAAAAATTACTCAAGAAGTTGCTGAGGCCAAGTATTATTCCATACAAGTAGATTCAACCCAGGATATTTCATCAATTGGTCAATTTAGTATTGTTATTCGATATGTACTAAATGGTACTATCCAAGAACGACTACTTGCAATTGTTCCAAGCAATGATGGTACAGGGCAGGGACTTTTTGAACTATTAAATGAAACATTACAACGTCTTGAAATAGATCCGAAAAACTGCTTATCAGATAGCACAGATGGCGATGCAAGCTACCATGGACAATATAATGGCTTACAGAGTAAAATTGCTGATGTAGCTGATCAGCATGTTCATGTATGGTGCTATGCCCATGTACTCAATTTAGTAGTTACTGAAACCACGAAGTGTTGTGTACTAGCAGTTTCCTTCTTCAATTTACTCCAGAATTTAGCAAAATTTGTGAAGGTATCATATAAGCGAATGGCCATCTGGATTGAAGTTGTTGAACATCATCTGGGGAAAGAAAAGATGAAACGATTAAAGGTAATTGGTGAAACCAGGTGGTCAGGGAAGTCCAATGCAGCAACTACTATATTTGGAAATTTTGACGAGATATGTATCAGTAATTTTATGGATCTTCTGACATGTTTATCCATTATTCAAAGCTCTAACAATTTTTATGTAAAAACAAAACAGGAGGCAAATGTTTTACTGTTTAGCCTTCTAGAATTTCAAACAATATTGACGGCATTCACATACTTATACAGGGTGTCCCAGAATTAACTATCTATTTCAATGAAATTGGACAAATTTTTTAAAAACACACTTTTATTTATGTTTATCATGTTTAATATGTGTTAAAAATGTATAAATTTCTAAATTTTTTTCATAATTTTATTTTCATAATTTTTTCATTATCTGGTCCAATGAAAGACCGTCTGAAGTCATAGAATGGCAAAGAGACTCTCCAAAAGTTAACGTGTGGCTTGGAATGACCAAATCAAAAATTTATGGCCCATTCTTCTTTGCGGGAGCAACTGTAACAGGTACCGTCTACCTTGATATGCTTCAGCAGTTTCTCGAACCACAGCTTCTTGATGATATCATTCTTGATAATGTTGTGTTTCAACAAGATGGAGCACCATGTCATTATGCTCTAATTGTTCGAGAATACCTCAACAGACGCCTTCCGAATCGGTGGATTGGACGTGGAGGACCTCGACCTTGGCCTCCGCGTTCTCCGGATTTGACACCCCTGGATTTCTTTGCATGGGGTTTCATAAAAACAAAGGTTTATCGCCAAAAGATCAATGCTTCTTGTTGAAACACAACATTATCAAGAATGCCATCATCAAGAAGCTGTGGTTCGAGAAACTGCTGAAGCATATCAAGGTAGACGGTACCTGTTACAGTTGCCCGCAAAGAACAATGGGCCATAAATTTTGGATTTGGTCATTCCAAGCCACACGTTAACTTTTGGAGAGTCTCTTTGCCATTCTATGACTTCAGACGGTCTTTCATTGGACCAGATAATGAAAAAATTATGAAAATAAAATTATGAACAAAATTTAGAAATTTATACATTTTTAACACATATTAAACATGATAAACATAAATAAAAGTGTGTTTTTAAAAAATTTGTCCGATTTCATTGAAATAGATAGTTAATTCTGGGACACCCTGTATATCTTTCAAATTACAGCCCCTTTGTCAAGCTATCTACAGACAAGTGGTTTAAATATGTTTACTGTATGGAATATGGTAGAAAAATCCATTACAGATTTGAAGAAAGGATCAAGAGAATTTGATAAAGTATATAGTCAGGCTTTGAAATTTGCCAACAAATCCAATGAGTACATTGCACAATTCAATAATGATGAAAATCAAACAGTGAAAATTGATTTTGTAAAAACTGAGTTACCAATCAAGAGGAAACATAAAACAAAGAGAATGGCAGATGAACTAGCTGCTGATGAAAAAAATACATCTGATTCTTTGTCAGACTATCGTGTACATGTGTTCAACTTGATAATGGATCGTGTTGTACAATCACTGGAATCCCGTTTCATTGACCATAAACAACTATATAAGGATATGTCATGCCTCGATCCATCAAATTATGAATATATTACTAAAAATGGTCTTTAAGAAGAAGCATTGGAAGGTATTCTTGAGCTTGCTCCAGGGATAAATAGAAGTGAAGTAAAATTAGAATTGCAGTCTTTTGCATCGAACTTTGAAATATTTAGGCTTTTGCTGAATGATGATAATGCAGAGAGCAGCAGTAAAATGAATTCATGCTCTCAATATTGTGGCAATTGTCCATCATGTGTTCTGTATATTCTTGCATCAAACAGACGACCTAATGACAAGGCATATGATAATCTTTACCAAATGTACAAAGCTATCTGTACACTGTCTGTGACTGCAAGTTCAGTGTGAACGAGCATTTTCTAAGCTTAAAACAATAAAAACAAGATTACGAAATTCTTTGTCGGAGGAGAATCTGGAAGCATACATGTTGATGTCTATAGAAAAGGTCATGTTGGATGAGTTAGACATGGAAACTATAATAGACGGATTTGCAAACTCGAGTAACGAACTTAAAAAACTACCCTTAGTATAGCATGTATGTATGTATGTATATGCAGGCAGTACTTGTAAAATATTTGTACTTATTGGTAAAATAAATTTATAAAAAAATATTAACTTTTTTATTTAAACAAACTTAACTCATAAATAGGCCTATTAGGATAGGACTGGAATTGAACTATGTAATGGGGTTATGGGCCCCCTGACCCCTTTGGCAGACAAAATTTTATGAACCAGTCCGCCACTGGACCCAGAGGGGGTGGAGCTGTAGTGCATACCATATAATACCTATTGCAATGATAGAAGGATAAATTTTGAAACTCGTGAACTGATCGAAACGAAAATTTACCTGCAACATTTTCTCACAGAATCTCACAACTTCAGTGGGAAGGAGCTACGAAAATATTAAAATAAAATTCCCTACATAGTTACGGACCACCATATTATATATATATATATATATACAGTATATATATATATATATATATATATATATATATGAGAGAGAGAGAGAGAGAGAGAGAGAGAGAGAGAAAGATGTTGGCTCGATAATAATATAATTAGATAAATTAGTTATTTGCTTGAGTGAGGGGTTACCAAAAATAAATTTCAAAATAAAGTTAATTCATAAACTTGTGGGCTTTAGCTTAATTGGTGAAATAAATAATGATAAATAAACAGTATTGTAAAGCTTGAATTGAAATTGGCAATAATGCTGGCTGAATTATCGAGATTAAATGTTAATTATATTGAAGAACAAAATGTACTGTATAGCCGGCATTTGAGTAATGGCATGAATTATATAATTACGCTCGAGCGAACTTAGTTGAAAAGGAATGACACAAGGCGGTGGAGAGGTCTGGTAAATTACTGTAGGTGCTGTATATTGTGTGGTGCCAGCTTAACTGAGAGTCGCTTGCGAGGGAGTCTCGACTGAAGGTGATGTGACGTCATCTTGGTTGCAGATGTATCGACAAATAAAGAAGGCCTTGTAGTCCGGTAGCACAGACCCTGATTTTACTGGAACCCTGCATTGTTTGCAATAAAGCAAATTTTTATATATTTTGAAAGCTTATACCACCCCACTCAAGAATCTATCGGGTGTACACCTGACCCCCGCTTGGCTTTTTCAATATGGCCGCCATTTTCCAAGATGGCCGGCGAAACTGAAAAATCCCATATCCTAGTCAATACTTGATGGATTTTGATGATCTTGGTGTCATTTATAGGGGTTTTTAGGATGATGAATCGATCTGGAGGGGTTGCAGATACTTTGGGAGTCATTTTGACCCACACTCGTCAATACTCAAGGTCATTGGAGGTCAAACGCCCCCCCGAAATAAGGAATATCCCATATCCCGGGCAGTCGTGGAGATATTTTGGTGATCTTACTGTCGTTTTTATGGTTTTGGGCGAGACTGAGTAGTTCTATAGGGTTTAAAATGAAATCAGGGATTATTTTCCCCATGGTAAGGTGAATTCCAATATGTCTAATTCTTCTTCTTATTTTTTTCAGGTTGTCGAGATTATTGCTGATGGTGCTGCCCACCTGGTGGTTTGATGACGTCTTGGTTGAGCTGATTCCAAAATTGTTTTTTGACTGCTGAATATGGAGAATATACCAGGTGAGAATTGTTTAGTTTTCATTTGCTGAGGATAAATTATTTCAATGCGATTTGTACTCTGAAGAATGGGTAAACAAAATTCTTATTTTTCAGGTTCTACAAAAGCTGTAGACGAATGTTTCTTCAAGGATTTCCTGCGTAGCTGTCCTGGAGGTCAGAAAGGAAAGGTCTTTCAAATTGTGGGAGGATTCAGAAAATCGTCGTGGATGCGTCGTGGGTGTCATTGGTAACACCCAAAATCCACAAGTGATGGCCACGTGGGTATACAGCCTCAATGCTCGTGTGAGCCTGACTGCTGACATCCTAGATATGAGTGAGCACCTAGAAACATTCCATCTGTACCACAAAGAGGAGGCAGGAGGTCGCATCAAACATGATGGAGAAGATCGCCAATCACTTCATGATTCCCTTTCTATGTGCATGGACCCAATAGATCCAGAGTCACATCCAGGAGGCAACTTACACAATATTCAGACAGGGCAGCTTGCATCTCCAGATGCCAATGCCGATAGAGCTGTTAGTATTGGAAAGACGCAACTGGCACAGTACGAGTCATCATGGCCACACGGCTTTTATGGCACCATTTCCAAACATGTCATCACCTTTGCAAGTAAAACGAAACATATCAAGGTGGGTGCCCACTTGGTTATGGACCAAGAAGCGATTTATGCACGCGTCATCGGTTTGCTGATGAGCGAACGCGAACTTGACTTGACCCATGTATTCTCAACAGAGCTTGCGGCATACCCACCCACACTGTTCCAACCAGATGGCTTAATGAGAACTGCAGCTAAGTCCGCATTGAAACAGAACTTTGGAGTGGAAGCATCCTCTCGAACATGGGGTCGACCAACAGTTGTTATCATGGATGTGTCAGCTGTTTTGTGGACAGTCGACTGGCCTGCTAGTGGCACAGTTGCTACATTTATCCAAACCTTCAAAGTATGGCTACCGAAACATCTTTCTCATGCATCTGTAGTACTAGCTTTTGATCGCTACTATGATTTCTCTCCGAAATCAAGCACTCGGGCAATGAGAAGCAAGAGCAGCAGAGTTCACAAGCTGGACCTCAACACCCCATTGCCTACAAGAGACGCTGTTCTCACGTGCACCGAGAACAAGGAGCAACTAAACAGGCTGCTCTGTGAGCAAATCCTTGCTGACAGTGAGTATCTCGCAACTGTAACCCAAGACCATGAGCTAGTGCTTGCAGGATGGCCGAACATACCGACTTCCATTGTGAGAGGCAGGAGTCAAGCAGCATTGGAGCTCTCATCATCTCATGAAGAGGCTGACGTGATAAAAACACAACACGCTATCGCACAAGCTGAGAGAGATTCTGATGCCCGCATCTCCATCATTTGTGATGACACAGACGTGTTTGCCATGCTACTCACTTCTATGAATTTAAGAAACTAGGCTGTCCCATGATTATGGAATCTACAGTGCGTGGCAGAAAATCAGTGGACATCCGACCAACTGTAACCCAGCACAAAGACATCATCCCACAAATCCTCAAACTACACCCTTTGAGTGGTTGTGACACAGTTGCAGCAATACATGGCATCGGCAAAGCCACTGCCATTGCCACAGCCAAGAAGGGTCGGAAGCTAGACAAGCTGGGGTCCCTTGATGCATGCTTTGACCATATCGAGAAAGAGCCAACAGCGTTCATTGTTGCATGCTATGGGGATAAGAAATCCTCATCTCTTACTGAGTGTCGTCAGCGAGTATGGGCTCAGAAGACAGGGAAGTCGGGAACTGCTGCACCCAAACTATGTCCTCTACCACCAACAGTTGAAGCTTTCCATCAAAATGTGCTCAGAGCCCACTACACTGTGGCGAACTGGCTCGATGCACTAAAGTGTGACCCACCACCACTTGATCCTGTGCATTATGGGTGGGAAAGAGACGGCACAAATAGAGTTCTCATCCCAAAAACAGTTGGTGAAGGAGTGTGCTTAGCACCAGATGAAGTTCTGAAGCTGATCAGACGTAGGTGTGAATCACAATGAGCATACAGGGGGAGTCGCTGCGGCTGCATGGGACGCGGAATCCCTTGCACAATGTTCTGTGCATGTGGCAGTGGCTTGGATTGCAACAATCCATTGACCCAAAACGCAAACGAAGAGCAGACTGATGATCCTGACGATCCCGACACAACCATGTCTTTTGATATTTGCCCCCAATAAATGGCTACCTAATGTGAATAATTGCATCAAAGTTGCCAATGCCAATCTCCCAGCTAGGTGTGAGCTTTGTTTTGCTTACGAGGTCATATCTTGTAGCTTTGCAACCTTCCATAGAATGCATGTGCCCTGCACTTCACCATAAATTGTGATTTATATCCGAATATCCATATCCATATAATGTGGGTAATGTCATTTAAGCATTATGATCTGGTTTTATCTGCAGAAAAGATGTTAAGTGCTCAGCAGTTAGCTAGATTGTAGAAATTGTCACTGAAATAAAGCAAATACAGTGATGTCAACTGTGGCATTATCATATTTCAAAGCCAAACTTTAACCTCAAATGACCTTGACTTGACCCATGGAGTTGCAAAATGATATCCTACTGTTATCATGTGCCTATAGAACTACTCAGTCTCGCCCAAAACCATAACAACGACAGTAAAATCACCAAAATATCTCCACGACTGCCCGGGATATGGGATATTCCTTATTTCGCGGGGCGTTTGACTTCCAATGGCCTTGATTATGGACGAATGTGGGTCAAAACGACTCCCAAAGTATCTACAACCCCTCCAGATCGACTCATCATCCTAAAAATCCCTAGAAATGACACCAAGATCATTAAAATCCATCACGTATTGACCAGGATATGGGATTTTTCAGTTTCGCCGGCCATCTTGGAAAATGGCGGCCATATTGAAAAAGCCAAGCGGGCAGCATCATAAATGTATATAATTGTATTAATAAGTTCCATGTTACAACTTAAGTGTTGAACCACTGCAGCTGTGACTCTTGGCGGTCTCTCATCTCAAAAGATGATTCATATCAATAAACATGGAGCCATTTAAACGATGATATTTGACATGTCCAACACTTTATAGTTTGAGCGCTGTGCTAACCCTCCTCTTGTTCTTTAGGAATGAATATTATTATTATTATTATTATTATTAATGACACCTTTCCATTTACAGCTTCTTCGTATTTAATTTCCTGTGCCTCATTCTTTCCTTTTAAGATTGAATCCTTTCAATGTGGGTACCACCCACACATTTGCTATCAATTTGCTTTTTAGTTTAGATATAAATAGGGCTTATTAATCTGGGATTTGTTTGTTTTTTTGCCGGTTGTTTACCAACATTACATGATTAACCTGACTTTTATATCAACCCAAGGCCCTGATCAAATTATTATTTTCATACTCCTGTACAGTTCAATAAATGTAATACCACAATTTTTTATTTCACGTAGTCTTCCACATTTTCTACCATTTTCAAACACTTTAATAAATTTGCATGAATATTCCCTCCAAGCTAATTTTACTTAAGCAAGATGACGCCGTAGGTATATAGATTATCGAAAAAAATATTAAATTCCTCTAACTTTAAAATTAATTTCGTAACACACTGCCTTGGAATTATGTGTATAACAGTTCAAGAAGTTAGTGGTTTGAAAGATTTCCCTATGAAATTCTCTGCAAACCCACTGTAATCCCTCAAATGTGTAACGATCTCTTCATAAATAACAGGTGGAGGAGAAATTCAGCGCGAACACTCAGGAGATCAGCGGAGCCCTTCAGATGTTCACGCAGACCCTTCAAGGAACCGAATTCCCGAACGATGTCTCCTGATGTGAAGAACTTCTTAAAAGCGAGGTGTTGTTTGCTGATTAGTTTGCGTAGGAATAGATTTTTTTTTTCTCGTGTAACTTGAAATTTTAGTGATTTTAAGCAATGAATTCGTGAGTGAGTATATTTTTTGTGCTGCAAGATCTATAATAAAGAATATAAGTAAAACTGCGAAAAATGTTCTCCAAAGAAAAATGCGTGTCATTCGGGTGTTGACATGTTAATTCGATCACGTAAGATAGTCATTGAACGTACCGTAAAACATCCTTATTGATGAGGATATATTTTTGCTGTATGTTGTCTTTTAACTGTTGAATAGTTCGTGCTTTTGCCTGGGCAAGTTTTCGTACGTACTATGATATTTAGCAAGAACAGCTACGGAACTATCTTCGCCAGTAGAGGAACGAGGACGTCCAGTACGAGGTCTGACCAAAACATTACTGGTATCATTTAATCGCTTCACTACCTTTTCACGTTTGGTTCGGTTTGTCAGGATAAAGTATTTGCAATATTCTATACATATATACAGTAATTCCTTGACTAACACGATAGTTGCGTTCCAGAAAGCTCTCGTGTAAGCCAAAATTGTGTTAGTCAAACACGAATTTCTCGTAAGAAATAATGTAAATAGGGGGGTTGCGTTCCAAGTCCCAACTCGATAGACAAATTTATATTTTCACTCCTTTATTATGACTATATTTTGGTTATTACTTTTGTTTTTACTGGTTTTTATATATATGTCCCGTAGTGTAAACCCGTACGGTACAAACGAGTTCGTCTCCGACGAATTGCGCTCTAACATTGAACCCAAAATTCCTTCGTTCTGACATCATAGAGTGTGCATTCTTTCATACGCGGAGTAACCCCATGTAATCCGCAGTGACCCCACGTAATCCGTAGTACCCCATGTAATCCGCGGTAACCCCATGAAATCCCAGTAATCCAAACCTAAATTATTAGATGCGAGGTGCATATGAAAATATGCACATCGCATGAATTCTTCGATCCCTCCGAGTCTCCATTATTGTCAGCATCACGCGATGCAAGGCAAGCGTCTATAAACACATGTCTTTTGATTTTTTTTATTATTAAATTTTTCTAAAATCGTGACCTATTCCCATAGATAAAGCATAATTGTGTCAACCTATAGACCACCTGACTTCCCCTAGCTCGACCTACTCGCATACCAAATTTCAGCTCTCTCTAACCCCTATTTCTCTTTTCCAAAAAAATCACGCAAATTGGTTATCTCGAACATGAGATTCATTTGCGCTCTATAACTTCCTTCCAAATCGTTTCCCTTTTGTACGGATTCGACCCTCCTTTCATGCCGCCCCTCTGGCGCCTCTTGATCCTACAATTATGCTTTATTATCAAAAGAAAATTGTAAACTCCGCGAAACCTATTTCGATCATGATTGGTTCGCCCCCGGAACTCTCCCGAAGTACAATCTCCCAATCGAAGCTGTCAACTAAAGTCGCCTCCGCCTAAATTTGAATATCGAAAACTATTATAGGCGCTTGCTGTTAGACTCCGCCCGTAAGAGGGTGACCCTAAGTTTACCTCGTCTCCGCCTACCCCGAGGTTATAAAAACCCCGAGAGCGTCGGTAACGAGGTTCTTTGCTTTCTGACCATCCTCATACCACGCAAACTCTGTGATTTAATCCTGTAATTAATCGTGCAGTGGCACTACCCCTCCGGATCAAATTAGCTTCCATTTGATAATTGAACTTAACTTCCATATATATAAACTTTGCTGCCGATTGCTTTAAGAGAGAATCAGCAGCCTAAATTGTACCTTGTGCTTTAGTTAACTTGTTCCCGATTTATCTGTGTATTGAGTCTCACCTTAAGAGCTATATATAATCTTCATTTTTTTTACGTAGCCAAATTTAATTTAATTTAATTTAATTTAATTTAATTTTATTTATTTAATTTAATTTTTACTATCAAAAGAATTCTGTACTCAAAGTGAATTAATAAAAAGACTGTTAAATTGAGTTAGTCGTTTCCATTCACCGCATAAACTCGGTACAACCCCCGTACGGAAGCACTCGAAGGTAATCTTCCGAAACTTTACAACCAATTGAGGTAAGAGTGGTCAGTGACATCCACACACATTTTTTTGACAAGGCGCGAGCGCCGAGTGCAACCACTGGTGTCGACGTGAGACGCGACACCTCCAAGGAGTTTTCTTGGGAGTTCGCATAACCCGAGAGTGACGTTGTCCATCATCCTTCGGATACAATTCCGACTCCAACCAAGGGGACTGCCCCCGGAATTCATAGTCCATCGTCGTCTTCTACAATCGAGCGGCCCATAAAGGGACATACGGCTCGACACTGGAGGTCCCACCGAGACGCCGAGGACCCAGGACCCCCCCAGGACCCGGAATTTGGGTGAACGAAGTCTTGCCCATTTCGCCCCGGGTTCTCCCTCACTCCTCTCGGACGACGCCACGGCTGTACATGACGTCACCGTTCCTCCCTTGTCTCCTCTGCGAGTGACCTTCAAATCGAGAGGCGCCGCTGATGCCACGCAGCCGAGTCAGTTTCTTCTCTCGATCCACCTCACGCAAACGTTTTTATGTTTGAGTGATAGAGTCACGTAACTATTAAGTATCCCTGATTTACCCTTAACCCAATTATAAAATTAAATTGTGTTTGTGGAATATTGATCAATTGTGTACACAGTTTATACACTAATCATTAACAATACTCTTTCCACAGTAATAATTCACGGTTAATGGTGAATGGTGACTAAAAACAAACTTTTAGCAATTTTTATTTGTTTTCTCTTTGAGAAGTGGGATCAGTGAAGTGATTTTAACCACTTAATAATTTTCGTAGTTATCATACTTACTTTAAAGTAACAAGTAATTTTAATTAATTACTGGATAGTGAGATTCGCTATTAATATGACCTTGTAGTCATTTATTCATATTTAATATTAATAACCGTCTTTAATTTTTTTAATTTTTTTTGTTTACGATTTTTAATAATTTTAATTATTTTAAATTCGTTTTGATTATTGAATTACCGTGGGTAATATTTTTAGTACTTTTAATTTTTTTTAATTGAATAGGTTAGGTAGGGCTAGGAATTTTATTTTTTTAGTTTTATTGTTTTACCTTGTGCTACGGGAATTACGCTTTTGACGTAATTGCAGGCCACATACGTGAATACGATTGGGGCACGACTGGCGGTACTTCCTTGCGGACTCAGGCTGAGGGCAGGATCCACCACCGCTGGAACTCACGTTTCTATCGTTAGGATCAAGGATACGGAAAGGGACTTTGTGTGGGACTCTTCATCCATTGGAGACCAACGATTCGACCATCGGATTTACAAGTAACCTTTTGCTATCCCAACCTTCATCTTTTCTCATATTCTTTTTTTTTTATTACTCTTATATCACCTACTTTGAGAGCGATAGAACAATGCTGGCATAACTTGTTTTTTTTAGCAATCCCGTCGTTCCTGAAATACGATATTTTAGTGTTTTACTGCATTGTTGAGGGTTCCTCGATTGCATTGCGTTTGATTAAGTTAACCAAATTTTTAAACTTCTATTTTTTTTTTATTGAATAATTAGTAGTTTACTTAATTTTGACCCCCCCCCCCCCAAAAAAAAAAAAATAAATAAAAATATATATACTACAGTGACAAATTTTCTTCACCCCTTGCAACATTTTTTCCGATTGTTTTGTTTTGTGTTTCGAATTTTATTTTTTATTTTTTTTATATATATATTTTGTTTAGTGTACACACGCCGATACCACACTGCCAAAACACACTTCATTTGTTTATTCTCGCGCGCGACGTGTATGCCACATTCCGATTCCGATTCCGACCGGGAATTTTTCTTACCACTTACACCTCCACGTCCGTCCTTCCCCAAACGTCGCCGTATTCCCAACACCAACATGGCCGACACTAACGATATTGCTTCCACTGCTGCTGCTGCTGCTGCTGCTGCGCCTGCCGAATATTATGGTTTCCAGGGTACTCAACTTGCCGACGTCCGTTCCAAAATTTAAGGGAACCGTCGCGGGAAAGGCCACCGAGCCACTTGTTCAACACTGGCTCCACAAACTGGAGATATATTTCGAAAATGAGAAGGTCATCGCGGACAAGGACAAAATTTCTGAAGCACAGCGGTTTGTTGACCTTACAGAGGGGTCAGCCTCCAAGTTTGTCGACACTAACCCCGACTTAGGAGCGGCCACTACGTGGACCCAGTATCGTCGGATTCTCTTGGACAATTTCCGAGATGTCAGCGACACTCAACCGTTCGTGGCCATGACCAACTTGTTCCGATTGCGCTGGCAGGATGGTGAAGATTTTATGGAATTTAGGAATCGCATTCAAAGCGCTATGAATAGCGTCATCTTAGCGATCGACGGTGCTTTTGATTATAAAATGCCCTCACAATGGCGAAGATATTGTCTTTTTCGGCGATGTATGCGAACCTACCAAGTCACCATCAAGTCAGATTCCAAAAACGCGGATCTTACCGCGTCGTTAGCAACTGTCGTGAACAAACTGAAGGAGTCGTGTCCAAACTCGACTGATCTCAGTATTCGTCGACCGCGGGAAGAACGATCGAAAACCTCCCAGTCCATCCGTTATGCAGCAGCACCACACAAGGAAGGCCCCAGAAGCAAAATTCTGCTTCTGCAACGCCCGCGCCGTCGAACCGGTCTCGACCAACCTCATCACGACAGCCCCCGATTCCAACCACAGACTCCACCAAGTCCGCCCCTACGGTGCTACAATTGCTGCCAAGTGGGCCTGGAATAAAACAGTGCAGGGCGGCTGCATATTGCGATTACTGCAGGAGTCCGGTCACCGGCTGGGAGAACGTTCCAAATGCAGGGAGAAGGGTGCTCCGCCCCAGCGACAACGGAATGCGTGGTCCAAAGGATCTCGACCTCCCGCGAGGCCACCGCAACAAGGATACCCTGAGGGAACTCCCTCCATATGTAACCAACCCTACCCGAAATCTATCGAACCAGGAAGTTCGACATATTTTCACGGAATGTTTGACCGAGATGGATACGCCAGACCACCAGCCTTACCACTGGAAAGTCGTCAATGAGGCTACCGGCAACCCCGATGATTTTTAGAGGACCCGCCGGCTCCAGGATTCCCGTATCGGGACGAGCCGGGTTGCCCTCCCCGGGAGTAGCTATTCCTGCTCGGGAAACCCAGGAGTTACTACTCCACCAGGACACCCAAGGCCCTGCACGAATAATCCAGAATACCACTGTAGAATCGTATAAGTTTCCTTTTTCAAAACCCCTTGCATTGAACCCGAGACCTATGAGTCTCGTCCCGCTGCACAGAGAACCTGGGTAAACCCTGTTGACGTACCTACGTCATACGTTTGCACAATTAGTAATACGTTTGAAGATGCTGTCATTCCACTTCGCGTTCGAAGTGTAGATATGTTTGGTCTGCTAGACACAGGTAGCAATGCTAACCTGATTAAACAGTCTAGTTTGAATAGAATTCCGGGAGTTTCCAAATTGGAACTTTTCCCGTCAAAGGTTGTTTTAAAAAGCGTTAATGGAGGAACCATACCCTCCGTAGGGCAAGTTAGGCTAAAACTGAAACTCGGCAAATTAGGCTTCGATGCCGATTGCGTAATAGTACAAGACTCTATGCACTTTCCTACCGACATTTTACTCGGTTACCCCTTCCTTAAGGGAAATGGTTGGGATCTTAAGTTTGAATCAAACGTTGTCCAAGTGCAAGGACAACTTATTCCGTTAGTGAATACGGAGTCGAACCCAGGTTCGTTTCTCTACTGCTGTTGAAGCAGGTTTAAGGAATTTCGGGCGATGTTCCCGACCTTGTTGGAACCCTACAGGATTGTTGTTATCCTGATCATGGAGGGATTCCATTTTTTCCGGCTTTGTTGCCGTGTGATTGTTTAGAGTCGGGTGAAAATCCCGTTGCACGCCATGTCCGGCGTTCATTGAAATTTAATTCAGAGTCTGTTCCCACCGATGAGTTTCAGTTGAGGGTTAAAGAAGAATTCGTTATTGAGCCCAACCAACAGGTCTGCTTCCGCGTAATTGTTACCTTTAACGATGGTACTTACGTGGATCCTGCGACTTCGGTAGTCGTGGAGAATGTTCTTGAGAACCAAGTACAACATTCGGGCTTAGTAATTGCACGCAGTCTGTGTACCAGCGAAAGTGCAACCATCCCTTTACTGTGCGCTAATGTTGGTTCCGAATCCATTACGTTAAAACCTAATACTTTAATAGGCAAAGCCTATTTGGCCCAATCTGAGCCTATTCTATTCCTCACGCCATACGCAGGTGTACCCCTGAAGGCGTACCTCCTCAAAAATTACGTGCTACTTATAAAGCATGTCTAGAGTCCGATCCCGCAAATTCTTTCCTTTGCAGCGACCCGGACTTGTTTAACCAATTACTAGACTTCTTAGTCGAACACAAAAGCATCATCGCACTCAAGGGTGATGCTTTGGGACGTTCGAACCTCGTCCCATTTCACATTAATCTCGCGGAAAACACAAAGCCAATCTACATTCCGCCATATCGCGTTCCGCACTCCCAGCAGCTGGTTGTTGAGGAACACGTAAAGGAAATGTTAGATTTGGGTGTTATCCGACCGTCGGTTAGTCCTTGGTCTTCTCCGTTGATCCTAGTCAAGAAGAAAGACGGAACGTTAAGGCCGTGCATTGACTACCGACGCCTGAACAAAGTGACTATCCCAGACCGATTTCCGCTTCCCAACATGCAGGAGGTCATTCAATACGTTGGTAAAGCTAAATATTTTACCTCTCTGGATTTAGCTTCAGGGTACTGGCAAATGTCTCTGTCTCCGGAGTCACGGCCATGTACTGCTTTCACTACCAACCAGGGCCATTACGAGTGGAATGTTTTGCCATTCGGATGCCGAAATGGTCCTGCGAACTTCTCTCGACTCATGAACATTGTGTTGTCCGGATTATTAGGTTCTCATGCCTTAGTCTATCTAGATGACATAGTGATCTACAGCGACACCGTAGAAGAACATTTCTTACGTCTTGCCAAAGTCTTCACACGTCTTTCGAACGAGAATCTCAAACTAAAACTGGCTAAGTGCCAATTTTTCCGATCCTCTCTTGTATATTTAGGATTTCTTCTTTCCTCTGACGGAATCCGACCGGATCCCGCCAAACTTCAGTTCTCCTAAATTACCCTATTCCTCGAAACGTGATGAAGTACGAACCTTTATCGGGTTTGTAGGATTTTATCGCAATTTCATTCCCAAATTTTCGGACATAGCCGCTCCTTTGACCAATTTGTTCAAAAAGAAAGCTACTTTTGAATGGAATTCTGAGCATCAGAAAGCTTTTACTGATCTTCGCGACAAACTCCTACAAGAACCCATACTGCAGTTCCCAGATTTTGGCAAACCCTTCATAGTAGCCACGGACGCTTCTAACTACGGGTTAGGTGCCGTACTACTCCAAGAAGTAGATGGTACCGAACTACCTGTGGCTTACGCTAGTCGGTTACTATCCAAGCCCGAACGTAACTATTCAGGGACTGAACGAGAAGCTTTAGCCATCGTATGGGCCCTGAAGAAGTTTAAGAACATCATCTACGGGTATAAAATTATAGTAAAAACGGACCATGCTCCGTTAACATCTATATTTTCCAAGAAACTACCCGACGGACGATTAGGTCGCTGGGCTCTACCGTCCAGGACTTTAGCCCCGAATACGTTCACCGTCCCGGTAAACTCAACGTTCTCCCGGACTGTTTATCCCGAATAAACAAACCCGAAGAGGTCTGTGGAATTCATCGTATTGAGACTATTCCCAATTTCGATAGAAACACACTCTTCGAGGCACAACGCAAGGACTCGTATATCTCCAAATTGGTTCAGCAATTAAAAGCACAACCAAATTCGGAACTTCACCAGTTGTATGCTTTCCAGGATCAAATTTTGAATTACCAAATTTCTCCTGGGCAATACGTGGCAGAAGTTCCCGAGAGTCTTCAAGGCGTGGCGATCAAACTTTGCCACGACAGCGTTTGTGCTGGGCACCCTGGAATGAACGGACACTGAAATTGGTCCAAGCGCGTTACCATTTCCCACTTATGCGCACCAAGGTAACAGAGCACTGCAAGGCGTGCTCACCTTGTGCCAGGCATAAAGGAGCGCGTCCGCCCACCGCGCATATGCATACGTACCCCGTTCCTGTTAGACCTTGGGAACGCGTAGGAATGGACGTGCTGGGCCCCTTTGTCCAAAGTCGAAACGGAAATAAATACGTTGTCGTTTTCACCGACCATTTTACCAGGTATAATGAAGTTGTACCGGTGCCTGCCCATACATCGGAGATCATCGCCAAATGTTTACTCGAACGAGTAATCCAACGGCACAATACACCGGCCGTGCTGCTCTCGGACAACGCTCGGGAGTTTACCTCCGCGATGTTCGTAGAGTTGTGCAAACGTCTCCATATACAAAAGGTACAAATAACACCGTACCATCCGGCAGCAAATGGTCTGGTTGAGAGGCAGAACGAAAAAATCCTTAACGTCCTACGACATCTCGTGGACGCGGACCAACGTAATTGGGACGAGTGCATCCCTATGGTACAGTGGACTGTTAACAACACCTATAGTCAACTCATCGATGACACCCCTCATTTTAGGCTGTATCATTACGATGCAAGATTTCCTTTCGACCTCCCAAACGACTCCACAGAAGAGGGATTTGACCTACAGGAACCCCAACGCTATGCGGACGACCTGGCTCGCCATTCGTTCCAAGTTTTCGAAGACACACGACGTTGTCTAAACTATGAGACCGACCGAATGGTCCACTACCAACACAACGGTACCCTAAGCAACGGACCATTATACCGGGAAACCGTTGCTGGTTGGCAGGTACGAAGCCTCCGCGCCTCAGTAGTAAACTCTATCCAAAATGGGTAGGGCCATATCGCGTCCTCGAAGACCTGGGGCACAACACCTTCACCATCCAACACTTGCAAACCTAAAGAAAAAGGTTGTCCATGCCAACCAAATTAAGGTTACGATTGAGGATCCTAATCCCCCTCAACCGGTCGTCCCGACCAAAGGTGGATACAACCCAACCCCGCGTTACCGACCGAACCCGAGGATTCGGACGAGTGGGAATACTGCCTAAGGCCACCTCGGACCACCCTGTCCGCACAGCCTGATGAAGCTATCCTGGAACCCCTCGAACCTGACATCGAACCGGAGCCACTCCCTGCTGCTCCTTCCACACCAGACTTTAAAGTTTAAAGTTTTACCGGAGGGCCCCGCAGCCAGTGAGGAGCCCCCCGACTCACCATCACCACCCTCACCTATCGACGACCCTGAAAAAGACCCTACAGTGACGTACCGATTTCGACCCAGGAGTCGTCGCAAGGCCCGTGGACTCGCTCCCGATCGCGAATACCCGAGTCACTAGAACACACACATAGCCCTATACTCGAGCCAAGCTCCGACCCCGTACCCACACTCCACTCCGTCCCTAAACCCTCACGTGAAACACATTCCCATCACAAGACACCTACACAAAGTCCCTCCCTACCACCGAAAACACCCCTGCTGCCATCGACTCGGCCTGCTCCAACTGCGCGAATACCCGAGTCACTAGCCACTGCTTCGACGACCCATCCACCTCACCCCCTTCGTCCCCCGGACCGACCTTCGGTCAAACCCAAGGTGAGACCCAAATTCCCTTCCTGGAGAACTTCTCGGAAGTAACCGCTAACACACCCAAAAAATTATTAGCAATGTTAACTTCGTCTAGTATGCTTACCTTGTCTTCATTCTTTTTCCTGTTTCTAGTAGTACCTACCACATCGTCCCCGGTGCTGTGGTCGAAACCTTATCGGATAGCCATTTTTAAAAGGCCACCTGAATGTGATTTTCGACCTACGAGCCCCGCACGTTATTTTCCGTACGCTAACGCCTGCCAACGAAAATTACTCTCCCACGCTATAGCTATTGCAAAGGCACCTATCCACCCACCATACTCTACTCCGACTAGGTCGTTTACCACATATAAACAACTACTCTCCTCCACCTATGCTCACACTTTAGAAAACATACACGCTACACAATACAAACTCAACGATACGCTGGCCCTACCTTGGATTCAGCAGTATCGTCCAAACAGCCCCTCAAATCGTACTAAACGCGGTTTCTTCGATCTCGGCGGGCAGTTGCTGAAAACCATCTTCGGCGTCGCTATTTCAGCAGATGTGCGTAGCGTGCGACGCGAAATCCAACTGCTAGCGAGCGACAATATCGTTAAAGGCGATGTGTTAAAACGTACTGTCTTCGCAGCAAAACGAAATTTTCACCTTCTCCGCAATCTCACACACACCTAAACGAGCTGGATTCCTTAATTGCTTTACAGCGCCGAAATTATAATCAAATTGAATATGTCCACCTTATAAACCTCCAAATTACTGTCATTGATAAGTATCTCGATCAAGTTCACGAGACACATCAAATCGTAATGGCCGCACTTAACGCTGCCATGTTAAAACAAACACCCCATTCACTAATTCCCTATAAGACCCTAAATACATTAATAACTGAAGCAGTAAGGAACTAGCTCTAACCCCAATTTATCCGTTACACCCATCCAACGCCCATCATTTTCTCGACCTCACCTGGACGTTACTTGGTAGCTCTCCATTCTCCATTATTGTCATACCTTTTTTCGATGCTCAAGTTACAACCTATCTATTTCACCCCTTTCCCACGGTCTACTCTATGAGGGAAAACGTGACCCGTTTCATCTTACACACTGAACACCCATACTTTTTCCTCTCCAAAACCTACCAACAATACACCCTGTTTACCACTCGCGACATTACTCACTGTAGGACACCTCTGTCAACTAAATTCCTAATTTGCCCTCCACTCCAACCCTTTGTTTCAATACATTTTCAGAAACCATGTTACTTAATGCTGTTACAAAATTCGTCCCGTCAAATTGCACGTTCCGGCCATTCGACCCTTCAACCCCCGTTCAGCTACAAATAAGTTCCGACCTCCTCCTGTCCATTCCCAAAAAACGTGAAGCAACTCTGGATTGCCCGAACAACCGTAGTATGATACAATTGGATCCAGTTAGTAGAATTCCCTCCGGTTGTTCTATTATTACCTCTAGCTTTATATCGTCAAACCCCAATTACTCTCCATTAACAACACGCCTCATCTTGTACACCCTATGGCTCACCTCCCACCAATTCCTATCTTCAACCTTCCTCTTGCCTCTGTAACTCTTGTACCTTCCTTTAACTATCCCCCTTGGGATCAGCAATTGGATCGTATCAACGAAACCCTCCAAGAACGGTCTCATGTCTTATCCCACGTTCAGCCCCTCACCTACGTCAACGCCTCCACTGTCATACTAATCCTAATAATCATCTTCCTTGCTTGCCGCCCGTGTCGACGACTGAAGTGGAATGCCCCTACTTCGGAGCCCTCACCTTCGGAAGAAGCCCCGGACGGTCTGCCCCAATCTTCGGCCCCCCGTTAGCTGTCGCTACACCGAGAAATCCAAATTTTAATTAGTTAGCTAGCACGTAAATATTAGTTTTTGTTTCTGCTTAAAACTGTTAATCTTATTATTATTTTTTGTTTACTTGTCACTTCTGCAGAAGGGGAGGTAGTGTCCCGTAGTGTAAACCCGTACGGTACAAACGAGTTCGTCTCCGACGAATTGCGTTCTAACATTGAACCCAAAATTCCTTCGTTCTGACATCATAGAGTGTGCATTCTTTCATACGCGGAGTAACCCCATGTAATCCGCAGTAACCCCACGTAATCCGTAGTACCCCATGTAATCCGCGGTAACCCCATGAAATCCCAGTAATCCCAACCTAAATTATTAGATGCGAGGTGCATATGAAAATATGCACATCGCATGAATTCTTCGATCCCTCCGCGTCTCCATTATTGTCAGCATCACGCGATGCAAGGCAAGCGTCTATAAACACATCAGTCTTTTATTTTTTTATTATTAAATTTTCTAAAATCTTGACCTATTCCCATAGATAAAGCATAATTGTGTCAACCTATAGACCACCTGACTTCCCCTAGCTCGACCTACTCGCATACCAAATTTCAGCTCTCTCTAACCCCTATTTCTCTTTTCCAAAAAATCACGCAAATTGGTTATCTCGAACATGAGATTCATTTGCGCTCTATAACTTCCTTCCAAATCGTTCCCTTTTGTACGGGTTCGACCCTCCTTTCATGCCGCCCCTCTGGCGCCTCTTGATCCTACAATTATGCTTTATTATCAAAAGAAAAATGTAAACTCCGCGAAACCTATTTCGATCATGATTGGTTCGCCCCCGGAACTCTCCCGAAGTACAATCTCCCAATCGAGCTGTCAACTAAAGTCGCCTCCGCCTAAATTTGAATATCGAAAACTATTATAGGCGCTTGCTGTTAGACTCCGCCCGTAAGAGGGTGACCCTTAGTTTACCTCGTCTCCGCCTACCCCGAGGTTAAAAACCCCGAGAGCGTCGGTAACGAGGTTCTTTGCTTTCTGACCATCTTCATACCACGCAAACTCTGTGATTTAATCCTGTAATTAATCGTGCAGTGGCACTACCCCTCCGGATCAAATTAGCTTCCATTTGATAATTGAACTTAACTTCATATATAAACTTTGCTGCCGATTGCTTTAAGAAGAATCAGCAGCCTAAATTGTACTTGTGCTTTAGTTAACTTGTTCCCGATTTATCTGTGTATTAAGTCTCACCTTAAGAGCTATATATAATCTTCATTTTTTTACGTAGCCAAATTTAATTTAATTAATTTAATTTAATTTATTTAATTAATTTTTACTATCAAAAGAATTTGTACTCAAAGTGAATTAATAAAAAGACTCTTAAATTGAGTTAGTCGTTTCCATTCACCGCATAAACTCGGTACAACCCCCGTACGGAAGCACTCGAAGGTAATCTTCCGAAACTTTACAACCAATTGAGGTAAGAGTGGTCAGTGACATCCACACACATTTTTTTGACAAGGCGCGAGCGCCGAGTGCAACCACTGGTGTCGACGTGAGACGCGACACCTCCAAGGAGTTTTCTTGGGAGTTCGCATAACCCGAGAGTGACGTTGTCCATCATCCTTCGGATACAATTCCGACTCCAACCAAGGGGACCGCCCCCGGAATTCATAGTCCATCGTCGTCTTCTACAATCGAGCGGCCCATAAAGGGACATACGGCTCGACATATATGTTATGAGTTAAAGTTATTTACAGAGAAAAGAAACGAAGTTATTTACAGAGAAAAGAAACAAGGATAAAAGTAAATTAATGATAAAGAATACTGTAGTCTGGGAACAGTATAAAGAGAAAACGGGCAAGTACAGTACAGTAGAAACGGAAAACGGCTAAACACCCATCAGGATTTTAACAGTTTCAATCAATTGTAAACACTTGTACATAAATAACACACTTACAATATTAACCCTTTCACCTGTAAATGAAACATTTTAGTCACGTTTGCTTCCCCTCGCTTCCTCTCCCCCATACCACACTCGTACAAAAATTGTGTTGTTAAACCAAGCGCGTTTGTTAATGACTTGCCCTTTTTCGCCAAGGAATACATATATACGGGGCTCCAATAAACCTTAGCCCCCCGCCCATGGCCTAAACCATTAGAGGTACAGTAAAACTAAACATACCTTACAAAAGAGAATTTAATCTTGCATTTAATGAGAAACAATTAAAACTTGGTGTTCCCGCCATTGGCTTCCAAGACAGCCTGAATTTGCTTTGGGTAGCTTGCCAAAAGTGACGTGAATAGATCTTGATCGTTATGCAAATTTGCTAAAACAGTTTCAATGTGTTGCGTCATTGCATCCTTCGAAAATAGATTTGCTGCAGGTTCTTGAAACAAGAGACATTCAACCTTGCCCTTTATAACTGATCCAATGTGTTCACAGACGTTCAGGTCAGGAGAATTTCCTGGCCATTCTTCATTTCCAAAGAAATCGATCTCATGGTTCCGCAACAACTGTTGAGTGGCTAATGCCTTAAAGCAGGGGGCCTTATCGTGCAGAAGTGTGACCTGATCGAAATCCATAACACTGTTTGGGTTTCTTAGAAAAGGAATGACATACTGGGATAGAACAATATCACGAAAATACTGTCCATCCCAACTCTGACCATTTGGTTTCAGCACCCACATGAGCTTCTTTGCAGTGAACAAAACAAACACACCAACACAGTCTGGACTTTTTAATAATTCGCGATAATGTTCATTGTCATCGATTTCATCTGGTGTTGTGGCCCACACTCGATCATTTTGGTAGTTAGACCGACGTGTTACGTAAACAAAAAATTCATCGGAGACAGCTAAATGCATGAAATCATCCACATCCCAATCTTCAAGATAATGGGCAAACCACATTCTGTCATCGATGTTAAGTTGAGTTTTTCTTGGCTTCGGAAGTTCATGCCAAGGCTTTAAACCTTGCCTATGACGGTACAGTCGAATGATCTCACCACTAACGATCTTTCCTCTCAACACTTCGATCTCTCTAGAAAGTTTAGCACAGCTGTTTTTCCGCTTACGCGCACCGCTTTCAATGATGTCCTTTGTTTCGTGAAAGAGTGGCAAATTTGGGCGCCCATATTTGGTTGTAACCATTTCACATTCATCCAAAGTTTTATTCCAATTTCTTTTGACGAAGTCCTCACTTCTTCGTAACTTTTTGGCAACCCATGAACGAGTTATAAAGGTGGCTCCAGCATCACGAGCTTCCCGAAATGTTATTGCTTTTTTTCAAGTAAGATTGTCATTTCAACCTTCTTTAACTACATTTAAAAAACAAATTGGTGTACACCGCATACTAAAGTGTGAATTTGTCTGTAGACCGCATACTAAAGGAGCACCTATATATATATATATATATATATATATATATATATATATATATATATATATACTCCTTTCTAAACGCCTTCTAGGCCAGATTAAGCCAACTGGCTGATTAAGACTTCTAAGCCAACTGCGGTCAAGAGCTTTAGTATGCGTCGTGACATGCCAGCAAAAAGATCTCTTCTCCCCTCTCCTCTCTCTTAGGTTACCTTGCTAGGTCAGGTTAGGCTTGGGGGAGTAAACCCCTCTCCCCCTTCATGCAGCTTGTAGGCTAAACACCCTTCCCCTTGCATGCATAGCCCCTCCCCCACGTGTTCCACCCCCAGGTTCCAACCCATCTCCCCCATGGGTGTCAACCCCCTTCCCCACGGGTGCCAATCCCTGGGTGCACTCTCCCATTTTGCGGTCATACTACTTAGTGTTACATTACTGTAACGGAAATGGATCCGACTATACAAATTTTCTATTTAACTCGCCTGAAAAATGGAATCTGTAACGACCGTTAAAAACAATGTCACGTTACTTTAACATAGCAACTCAGCCACTAGTGCAAAAAATATAACCTGTGGCGGCCGTTAGTAAACAATGCGGAATTATTTTCGTTAAATGTAATTAAGAAACGGGAAAGGAAATACGTTGTCATTTACTAGTCAACAATAATGCTTGGCTTAGCCTCACTAATAAAGTAAATAAATATAATTATACTTATCTAACAAATTTTGTTACATTAAACTCGGAACACTTTCACTCGAAAAAAATACTGGAGAGACCACACAGCACTTCCGCCTCCGATGAAGTGTAATGAATGAGAGAGAGAAAGAGAGAGAGTTACAAGAAGTTACAAGGACAAGAGGAAGTCTCAAAGACCTTCAGGGTTCCTGTTATTAAACAAGTTTATTTTTCTTTCAAATATTCTAGCAGTAGTAGAAAACTGGATAGAAAAGTATAAGATTCTCTCCCCACCCTCCGCTCCTTTCCTGCCAGAGGCAGGTAAGGAAAAAGGTTGAAGAAAATACCTTGACTCTGGAAAAGTAGCCAAGGAAATTTTACAGGAAGGTGGAGCATATATAAGAAAGCTCTATAATTAGCAGGCCCACAGAGACACCGCGCAGGCGAACTCCTGCAGAGTTACGTTTTGTTTTAGTCTTAAGCCGTGAGAGTATTTAGTACTTTGTCCAGCCTATTTTTAAGCACATTTACACTTTGGCTTGAAACAAACTCTGAGGGAAGTTGGTTCCAGATATTAACTATTTTATAGGAAAAGAAATTGGCACAAACAGACGTCCTAAATGTCTTTAATTCCAGTTCAAACCCATTATTTCTTGTCTGATTGGCATTAAGTGAGAATAAGTTTCTGTAGTCTACCCTGTCTATTCCATTGAGCATCTTGAAGACTTGAATAAGCAGACAGCGCAACGTCTTCCTCTCTAAGGTAAACAGATTTAGGCGCTCCAATCTCCGTTGGTAGCTTTGCATTCTCATTGAAGGGATCAATTTTGTAGCCCTTACTTCTACCCTTTCAAACCTTTCTATATCCTCCCTAAGGGACGGAGACCAAAACTGCGCAAAATATTCGAGTTGAGGTCTGACGAGTGAATTATAGAGAGATATTACAGTCTCCTTGTTCCGAAACTGGAAATGTCTTTTAATATAACTTAATATTTTTAAGGCCTTCTTTTCGACTTCTGCACAATGCAATGTTTCGACGGTTTGAGATCATTACTGATACAGACTACGAAGTCTTTCTCTAGATCGGTGTCAGTGAAGTTCCTTTCCAAGACAGTAATTGGCCTTCGGGTTTTTATAACCTATATGGACCAAGTTGAATAGCATCTACTAAGTAGCAGACTATGCGCCCAATATGTCAAGATCAATTTGAAGCGTTGTTACGCCCTCCTCATTACCTACACTACTTTCTACTTTCATATCGTCTGCAAATTTGAAAATTGTACTGAGGAGCCCATGGTGGAGATCGTTAATATAGATCAGTGCTCTTCAACCTGGGCGGTACCGCCCACTAGTGGGCGAAGGATCTCATTAATCTAAAGGTAATTGCAATTAATTTTATTGTTTTATGCAGGGTATATAACTTTTAGTTTGAGTTTTTGCATTTTTAATTTTGGTGGGCGATACGGAGATTCAAAAGTTACAAAAGTGGGCGGTAAGCATAAAAAGGTTGAAGAGCACTGATATAGATGATAAAAAGTAAAGGACCCAGAACTGAGAGAGAGAGAGAGAGTTACAAGGAGTTACAAGGAAAAGAAGTACCTCAAAAGGCCTTGCGGCCCATACCGAGGAGGTACCAATGGCAACGGGTGCCAGGGAAAATTTTCTACACACTCAAATAGTGTGCAAGATTTGGTCTAACCTTTTCTTGAACTGATCCACAGAGGAACTGTTCACAACTTCCGAAGGTAACCTGTTCCATGTGTCACAGATCTTATACGTAAAGTAATTCCCACACACACACTAGTCCTAAACTGTTTCAAATCCACCTTCCAACCATTGTTGCGAGTTGGGTTATCATTTAAACTAAACATACTTCTAAAATCGACATCGTTGAACCCGCGTAAGAGCTTGAAAACCTCGATCAGTTGACCGCGCAGCCTCCGAGTTTCAAGCGAAAACAAGTTCAGGGCGCGTAACCGTCGATTGTAGCCCATATGCCTAACGGAAGGGATTAACTTTGTGGCCCTCGCCTGCACTCGCTCCAGCCTCTCAATATCTTTCCTGAGGGTGGGCGACCAGAACTGCACAGCATACTCCAGGTGCGGCCGAACAAGGGAATCGTACAGTGAGAGCACAATCTCCTTGTTCCGAAACTGAAATTGCCTCCTGATATAACCCAATAGTTTCTGGGCTTTCTTTTCCACCTCTACACACTGTTTCGTAAACTTAAGGTCGCTGCTAATTAGCACACCCAAGTCCTTTTCTAAATCAGTCACCTCGATATTACTACCCAACATCGAGTAGTCCGACTTGGGATTGGCGTAGCCAATGTGCATCACTTTGCGTTTACCGAAGTTAAACGGCATTTGCCATTTTTCGGACCACTCTCCTATCCTACGTAGGTTCGCACGCAGTTGCTCGATCGCTTCGGGCGTCCCAACATTGGCCCTAAGCTTGGTGTCATCAGCGAATTTGGCGATCCGACTGACGATGCCACCGTCGATATCATTTATGTAAATGATAAACAACAGTGGCCCCAAAACGGAACCCTGAGGAACCCCACTAGTGACCGAGGCCGAACCCGAACTAGCCCCTTTAATTACCACCCTCTGCCGCCTATTCCTCAGCCAGTTTTCAATCCACCTACCTATTTCCCCACCGATACCCAGCGCGCGCACTTTCGCCATTAGCCGGCGGTGAGGTACCTTATCAAAGGCTTTCTGAAAGTCGAGATAAAGTATATCAATCGCCCTACTCTTATCGTACTCACTCAACATGACGTGGAAAAACTCGAGCAAGTTGGTGAGACACGACCTACGCCGTCTAAACCCATGTTGGGAGTCCCCAAGCAGCTTGTAGGAATCCAAATGGTCAACGATCCTATCAGCTATTATCCCTTCTAATAATTTACCTACAACTGAAGTGAGACTAATGGGACGATAGTTCCCTGGACTTTCGTGATCCCCTTTCTTAAAGATAGGGGTCACGTTAGCTTCCCTCCAGTCACCAGGCACCTGGCCCATCTCCAACGATTTGTTGAAGACTGTAGCCAGGTGGGAGCCACCTGGTCGCGCACTTCTCGCAACACTCTGGGGAGAAACTGGTCTGGCCCAGGAGCCTTAAACGCGCTCAATTTGTCTATTCTATCGGCAACGACTGTCGCGGTACATCTAACACTATCCAGGCCAGCACCTTCGTGCCTCACGCCTGGCTCGGGGATGACGCGGGTATCCTCCCTGGTGAACACTCCCGCAAAGTACTCATTAAGCACATTAGCGATGTCCGCGTCGGAGGTCCGCAGAACGCCGCTTCCGTCCTTTAACGGACCTATCATGCTTCTAATGGGCTTTCTACTATTAACATAACTGAAGAATTCCTTAGGGTTCCCCTTGCAGAGGCTTGCCACCCATAGTTCTTCGTTACGTTTCGCTAGCCTAACCTTCGCCTTCACTTCCCTACACAGGCGGACATACGCTTCAGTGTTCTCGTGGGAACGATTGGCCTTCGCCCTCCTATACGCTACTTTCCTATTTCGGATAGCCGAAGCGATGTCACGATTGAACCACTTAGGCTGCGTTGAAGCAGGGGTGACCGGTTTTGAGGGTATGGCAGCAGACTGCAGCACCATAAACTCGTCCCGGAATGCACTCCACACTCCCTCAACATCGCCGCCAACCTCTAACCCCATCTCTCCTACGCTATCCCTGAGGCTAACAAAGTTCGCCCGCCGGAGATCGAGCTTACTGCCTCTCGAGTTACTACGCTTCACCCGAGGGACGCACATACGGAACCTAATAAGACCGTGATCACTCCCGCCTAATGATTCGTCACGGTGAGGTCAGTGACGAGGTTGTCTTCGGTCGTGAATACTAAGTCTAGAACGCTTTCGCCTCGTGTAGGCTCGTTGACCCACTGAGTGAGGAAGTTCTCATCAGCAAAGTCAACTAGCCTCCTTCCTCCCTTCAGCATCGGCAGTCCTGTTTTTCCACTTTATGCCGCGACAGTTGAAGTCTCCTAAAACTACACACACCCTATCCCCTAGCAGGCTACTGAGTTCGATGTACAGGGCAATATCCTCCTCGAGGAGGAGATGCGGAGGTCTGTACACCAAGATTAACCTATAGTTCGCCTCCCACGTTCAGATCGACGCCAAGCAGCTCCCGTTCCGACCGGAACTGGCAGTCAACCGGACTCAACGTGTCTCTGACGTATATTAGTACCCCACCCCACTCCCCACGGAGAGAGAGAGAGAGAGAGAGAGAGAGAGAGAGAGAGAGAGAGAGAGAGAGAGAGAGAATATTAGTTACAAGGAGAAGAAGTACCTCAAAAGGCCTCGCGGCACATACCGAAAAGTACCAATGGCAACGGATGCCAGGGAAAAATTCCTACACATTGTCACAGCTAGCTTCTCGAACAGCCAGCCCAGACAGCCCAGAAGGCAGTAACACACATCGTCAGATAGTGTGCAAGATTCTGTCTAACCTTTTCTTGAACTGATCCACAGAGGAACTGTTCACAACTTCTGAAGGTAGCCTGTTCTACGTGTCACAGTTCTTATAGGTAAAGTAATTTCCACACACACTAGTACTAAACCGTTTCAAATCCAACTTCCAACCATTGTTCCGAGTTGAGTTATTTAAACTAAACATACTTCCAGAGGTCCTAAATGTCTTTAGTTCCAGTTTAAACCCATTATTTCTTGTCGGATTGGCATTAAGTGAGAATAAGTTTCTGTAATCTACCCTGTCTATTCCTTTGAGCATCTTGAAGACTTGAATAAGCTGACCCCGTAACCTCCTCGTCTCTAAGCTAAACAGATTTAGGCGCTTCAATCTCCGTTGGTAGCTTTGCATTCTCATTGAAGGGATCAATTTTGTAGCCCTTGCTTGTACTCTTTCTAACCTTTCTATGTCCTTCCTGAGGGATGGAGACCAAAACTGCGCACAGAATTCCAGTTGAGGTCTGACTAGAGAATTATAAAGACACATTACAGTCTCCTTGTTCCGAAACTGGAACTGTCTTTTAATATAACCTAATAATTTTAAGGCCCTCTTTTCGACTTCTGCACAGTGCTTCGACGGTTTCAGATCGTTGCTGATATAGACTCCTAAGTCTTTCTCTAGATCGGTCTCAGTCAAGTTCCTTCCCAAGAGAGAGTAATCGGTCTTCGGGTTTTTATAACCTATGTGTATTACCTTACATTTGTCCAAGTTGAATGGCATCTGCCAAGTAGCAGACCATTCGCCAACCTGTCAAGATCGTTCTGAAGCGTTCTTACGCCCTCTTCAGTACCTACACTACTTCCTAATTTCGTATCGTCTGCAAATTTGGAGATTGCACTTAGAAGCCAGATGTCTATATCGTTAATATAGATGATAAAAAGTAAAGGACCCAGAACGGAACCCTGTGGGACACCACTTGTGACGGGCGCCCACTCCGAAGCCACTCCATTTATTACCACTCTCTGCTTTCTATCTTTTAACCAATCCTCAATCCAGTTGGAAACGAGCCCAGTGATTCTTAGTCCTTTGACTTTAGCTATCAATCTAGCGTGAGGGACTTTGTCAAAGGCTTTTTGAAAGTCGAGATACACTACATCTATTGCCCTACTTGCATCGTACAGTGTATGCATATTATGGAAAAACTCTAACAGGTTTGTCAGACAGGATCTATGTCGCCTAAATCCATGTTGAGAATATAAATAGATTGTTAGATTCAAGGTGATACACAATACGTTTTGTAATGATGGATTCCAACAGTTTGCCGACAACTGATTTAAACTGATCGGGCGATAATTACAAGGATTTTCCCTATCACCCTTTTTAAAGATTGGTGTTACATTTGCTAACTTCCAGTCGGTTGGAACTTTCCCTAACTCGATTGATTGTTTGAATATGGTTACTAAGTTGTCAACAACATTGTGGCTAACCTCTTTTAATACCCTTGAAGAAATAAGTCGTGGCCAGGTGATTTGTATTTGTTCATCTTATCAATTAATTGCTGTACCTCATTTCTCGTAAAACTTATGGTCTCTACGGGCTGGTCACCGTCATATGTAATCCGAGGACTTGGCACTTCTATTGTGTCTTCCTCCGTGAAGACTGTAACGAAGAACTCGTTAACGTATTAGCTATATCTTTATCACCGAATTTCAGTACGCCATTTCTATCTTTTAAGGGGCCTACAGAATTTTTAATTGGCTTTCTGCTATTAACATGGGCAAAAAATTCTTTAGGGTTAACTTTACAGAGTGAGGCAACTCTAGCTTCTTCATCACGTTTGGCTGATCTAATTAAGGACTTAACCCTCCTACGTAGGTTTATATAGTTTTCTGAATTAGTGTGGTTGAAATGCGACTTAAGTAGTTTGTAGGCTCTATTTCTTCCCGTAATAGCCCTCCTAATTTCGTTGTTAAACCATTCCGGTGACTTTGTTGACAAGGAAACCATTTTAGAGAGAGAGAGATAGAGAGATAGAGAGATAGATTTGATCAGTCGTTTCAGTTCGACAATTAATGGGGAAAGTATGTAAGTATAATGATAAACTGCATACTGGTTTTATGGGTTTTGAGGAAGCGCATGAGAAAGTGAATAGAGAGGCATTGTGGCAGGTGTTGCAATTGTATTGTGTTATCGGTAAAAAACATAATTTCAAGATAGGACTTTCTTGAACCGGCTGTACTTACCAGGACAAAATGAGAGGTTGAGATGGATACTCTGGGATGCACTATATTGGAAGCAAGAAGGATCGATAAGATGAGAAATGAAGAGTCTGGACGAAGAAATAATGTAATCAAGTCCTTTGAAGAGAAACTGGATGAAAGTTTTTTCAGATGGTCAGTTAAATTCATGTTTAGTTAACTTAACTTAGGTCAGGTGAGGTTAGGTTTGGTTTGGTTAGGTTAAGTTGGATTATGCCCAGTTAAATTATACTAGTTCAGGTTACGTCTGGTTTGGTTAGGTTAGTAATTTTCATTGAAAGTCTGAAATGTATGTAAGCTTTAGTCACTCTCAATTAAAATATACAAACTTTTTATTTTCATTCGAAATCCATATACGTACTTCCATAAAGTCGATCTGGAATAAGCCCGACTTATAATACTTGAGGTCGAACGTCGACATTATGAAATTCGATTTTGTTCATGTAATGCATTTCAACTTTCCCAGTTCTGAAGATTTTCTGCAGATTTTCTAAAACGCAACAGTTTGTGGGCTGCGATGACCAAAACCACTTCATATAATTGGGTCGGTTGACTCTTATATCTACGCCCCTTCTCCTTCTTCTGCAGGTATCTGAGTTTGCCGACTGCGGTTGGTAAAACCCCTTCGGTTTCTGTGTCAGCTAGGCTCAGTCTTAAATGCTCGAATTAAAACTTAATAATTTGTGGGTTTACAGTTAGGAAGATTAAGGAGCAGATTGTAGACACATCGACCAGAGTACTCCTGGGGTGAGAGGACGTTAGGTAGGAGACAGGGAGTGCTGGAACTCCCGTTTCTTGCACTGTCTTCTTAAGCTGATTTTTTTCTGTCTCATCTACCCTGTGAGCAGTCCAGCATGCTCTCAAACACACACTTCTCGCTTTATTTCTCACTACACATAAAAACATCTTGCACACTACGTAATCTTTTCAAAATTAAAAAAAAATTATCAAAAGTAATATTTGTATTTTGGCTCTCGTCTTCTCTTTCTATGAGGGGCGTTTTTGTAGGTGTTTACCCTTGGCCCCTCCTTCCTGCATATAAAAAATTAATCATTTATTTGTTATTATTCATTCGATTTATATACATATAACGGATGATCGAAGAATCGCGCAACTCGCATCAAGATTTGATTAAATGCTTGGCTAGTCTAAGCTTAGCTTAGTTTAATTGATAGGAAGGCTAGCTTCAGCTTAGTTTAATTGATAGGTAGGCTAGCTTCAGCTTAGCTTTGTTTAATTGATAGGTAGGCTGCTAGCTTCAGCTCAGCTTAGTTTAATAAGATATTGATAGGTAGGCTAGTTTAGTTTAATTGAGAAGTAACCGTGTCAGTTGAAAGATGAATTTTTTCCCTGGAGCAACGCGTTTTTATTGTTGAACATTATTTTATGTTTAAATCTTTCTTTGAATGTCAGACTGTATGATATATAGACGAGCGTTTCAGGAGGTAACTGGACGAAACAAATCAACTATACATCGTTTTTCGTGATATGGGCAATGTCAGTGACAGGAACCATTCTGATCGTCCCAAGGTTTTAACAGATGATACGTTAGATGAGGTGAGACAATGTTTGCAGATTTCTACTAAGTCTAAGAAAATTACGGCAACAAATTCATATCATACGAAAGTATGCAAAAAGTAACGAGGAAGCTAAAACTCCATGCTTACCGAGTTCATAGTTGTACATGAACTTAATGCAACTGTTGGTGAGAAGTTGAGTTCGTTACTGCCAGTGGTTCGGTAATTTCACCCGGAAAGTTGTGGAGGTGCTGTGGGAATGTTGAGGGAATTCTTCGGTGAGCGCATGTGAAGAATTCACAAATTTCTCCCGGTAACCACCATGAATGAAAATGATCCATTCTTCGTTGCTCCGCTCGTTGATGGGTGCTGACGACAAACACGGCAATAAGATAGTTGCGTAGCACTTAAGGCACGACAATTATTTAGTCTTCTTCGTATTATTTTATTTCCACTGAGCTTCACTTAAGGAACTAACATTGTCTATCGTTATAATATTTTTTAAAATTTACCTTTATCTTGTTTTAAAATACTCAAGTTTTTACCTTTAAACCACAAAAATATAGGGTGTCCAAAATGATTACCCTGACTAAAGCATGCTATAACTTTTAAATAAACACTCGTATTCAAACACAGTTTTAATCATAAGTAGATAAACATACAAAGTTTTAATACATAGTTAATGAACTTAATACGTTTCCACATGTGCACCCCTAGTGGCACGTAAAATGTCTAAACGGTATTCACACTCACGCCACACATTTTCCAACATTTGTTACCTTGTAGGCGTGAAACTTCAAACGTTTGTGTAACACCTTGTGCACCGTAGACTTCGGTATCTTTAGTTGGCATGAAGCTTGTCTCACAGATTTCCTTGGTGACCGTGTGAAAGCAGTTTGAATGTTTTCCACCGTCCCATCGGAAACTGATGGTCTACCACTGCTCTTTCCCTTTTCCACGTTTCCAGTTTCCAAGAATTTTTTCATCCACGACTTAATTAACTTCACATCAGGTGGATTCTTTCCATACTTTGTTCTGAACCTTCGCTGAACACTGACAGGAGATTTTGTTTCTGCAAGCCACACAACACATTGTGCCTTCTCTGTAAATTCACATTTTTATACATTTTTATTGTGAAGCAATTTTTTTTATATTTACGCACTTACACAGGTTATATTAAATACTTACGTTATACAATTAATAAAGGGGAATAGGTTTTGATCGGAATTCAAATAGGCCTATGGAAATGAAGAATATGGCCTAGCGCGGGATAAGAGTAAGCCAAGGCCTGAAGGTAAGTTTCCTTTCAATATGCCGTAGGAAAGAATTGAATTTACTTTACTGGCCTGAGTTCATCCTAAAAGTGGGCTCCATTACTGACGGGCACGAGTGGACATTAAAATAAAAATAACAAAGGGAGAAATAATGAATTTATGATGGACGGCTGTACAAACTCTTTCTCTGACTAGCTCTTCTCTACTCACTTCCAGAAATTTTTTACTCTCCGTCTCGTCCTCGAGAAGAAATGTTTCGTTGTTTCATTCCCGCTTTACACATGATCATTTGTTCAATCTTCATTAAATCTAAAACTTAGAAACACTAATTAATAAACCAATAGTTTTTATAATTTCTTAATCATTTTATATTACTTAACTAATTTATTTGGCCGATTTAACAGTATTAAATCCTTTTATTATATATATTCGATACTGTCCGAAAGCTATCTGTTTTTAATAACATGAATGGGCGACAAAGAAGGTGTAATGTCACGTGACTATTAAATTTATTTCTGATCTGTGGAACAGCAATTCGTCCTTAAACACGTTTGAACATGTTTAAACTTGTCTAGCTGTTCTTGTGCCAGGAGTCACATATATTTTCTAAATTCATCTTAAGCCTATATGAATTTTTAAATGCTATCTATCTTATGTTTTCAAATTAAGTATAAATTCTATTTTTTTATATTTATTAATAAACCTCCAATTTTTCAATCCAAACACATTATTTTCATAAACTTCTGGTCAACACGATCACTAGATTTATCACCTGATTTTTATTTTCTTTCAGGGTTCATGAAAGGAAAAGTCTATGCCAACAACACTCATACATTAAATCAACTTCGTCAGAAGGCTGGAAACTGTGTTGCCAGCACAATTCAGACCACAATTCATCGTGTCTCGGCGAACATGAAAAAGCGAGTAAATACATGCTACAGGGAGAATAGCGGACATTTCCAACAATTTTTGTGACTTTGCCAACATATTGTAGGTCTTCTGTTAATAAATGTTTTTTCTTAACATTTGCTGTATAAAAAATAATACATGTATCAAGTGCCGAATGTTTTTATTTACCCTTCATGCGGGTTGCGCGACTTTTCGGTCACCCTGTAGATTTGAGCTAATATTACACAATCCTTTTTCCTTGGAATATACTGTAGAGTCTATGTATAAAATTAAATACCTTGGCAATTAATCTTAAATACCCTAACCTTACACTTTTTATATGGTTATACAATGTACAGGAATAAAATTATATATAATTAATAATTATAATTGATGTGCGGAGGGAAGGGAACTGGGTAAGAATGTTGGAATTAAAATAGGGAAAGTGCGATTATGATTTGTATGAGTAGGATACCCGCCGCATTTGGGGAGACAGACTTTGATCAATTTGAAAATTTCTCCCCTCACCTTCCCTTCATGAGGATCCTTCACCGTCCTTCATAACGGTCCCCCACCTTCCTTTATAAGGTGTCTTTCATGGTCTTTCATGTGAAAAAATATTAAATAAAAAAAAATCCTTCACGGTCTTTCATGAGATATTTAAACAAGCAAAAACCAAAAAAACAGACAAAAACAAACAAACACACAAACAAACATTCCCGAGGACGGGGATAGGCTAACCTAAGTGTAGTTAAGTAGGAAAAAAACTTCATGACCCTTTATACACAGCGTTCCGGCGCGTTCAGGCGTGTTCCGCCGTGTCCGTAACCCCGTTAGTTTTATCTTAATTCACGTCACTTCTAGCTGTAGGGGAACAACATTCCCACTCATCAGACTGATATCCTGTATATATATATATATATATATATATATATATATATATATATACACACGTACTTTACAGATAAAAACCAAATAGCAGAACTGCCTTATGACTACAGAGCTTGACATTCAATTTTGAACCTTATACCCTTAAACAATAGAGATTGAACAGAAGAAAACTTTAAATAAATATTTTAAAAATGGCTTAATAAACCTATATGAGATGATGTATGGGTCTCAAAACATACAGCACCTTGTGTTGTGTTCTCGGAGCCATTTTTACCATATAGCTACACAAATACATTCGGTTTTTTCTTCAGGTTAAATATAGGTGTTACAAAAAATCAGGCTAATAACAGTTTATTTACTATTCAAATTCTGAATTAATATTTGTATTATATGAAGTAAAATAAAAATATTAAGTAAAATTAAAATAAACTACATTTTATTTTCAGTTATAGGGGTAACTTTTGCCTTTCATAATTAATATTCGTTTATTCTACACTATTATGCAGATGGACTGACATATAAGCGTTTAATCAACACACCTATTATTTACCTTCAATTACCAGCTTAAACATTATTATTATTATTGTTATTTGTTTATCGTTATTATATATACAGGGTGTCCGAGAATTATCTGTACAATTTTTGACTGTTATTAAAAGTCAACCATGAAGTGTAGAAATTCCAGTGTTGTCCCATTTTACAGAGAATCTCATTAAGTTTTTTCTGATACCACGTTTTGACAAGTTTTTTAGAAATGTACGCGAGTGACAGACATTGATGATTTAAAAGCAAGAATCACAGCTGCTATTGAGCGAATTGATGTGGATATGCTGCAGCGTACATGGCAACATTTGGAGTATCGATTGGATGTTTTGCGAATCACTAATGGTGCACATATCGAATGTTTGTAACAACGTTACGTTAATAAAAGAAACTTTTGAAAATACAGATTCTAAATAATCTTGTTTAAGAATTTTACGTGTGTTATCAAGAATTTCATTAAAAGATGAAATTGTACAGATAATGTTCGGACACACTGGAATTTCTAAAAAACTTGTCAAAACTTGGTATCAGAAAAAACTTAATGAGATTCTCTGTAAAATGGGAGAAGACTGGAATTTCTACACTTCATGGTTGACGTTTAATAACAGCCAAAAATTGTACAGATAATTCTCGGACACCCTGTATATATATATATATATATATATATATATATATATATATATGATGAATAAAACCACGAAGGAAAGGAAACACAAAATGGTGCTCAAGCGCTTTCGTCTAATGACATCCTCAGGAACACTGAAGTATATAAAAGGTGACAGCCTATATATAGGTTACAGAAAGAAAAAAATGAAAAATAAATAATATATATATATATATATAATATATATATATACATATCTATATATATATATATATATATATATATATATAATATATATATATGCAACAAACGGAGAAGTAAAAATAAAAATTAAAAATTAAAGGATTAACAGAGAGGCATACAGATTTGTAAGGAAAAAATATCGATTTTTAGCACAAGATCAAATGAATTATAAAAACACAAATTTATACTGGAAATCTGCCCGGGTTTTAACACTCTGCCTTTTTTGGTTAAGTTTCGATGTATATAAAAATAAAATGAAAATTAAAAGTTAATAAAGTAGCATACAAGTTTACCAAAGATTTAGCGTTCTACCCTTCTTATCTAAATCTGTTTTGAAGGAATTCAAAAAACAGGATCGAGTTGAAAAAGACCTTTGCTTATGTTGAAGTTATTTGAAAGTTGGATAATGGCAGACTCAAGAATATTTCTATTAACAATGTTGCTAGAGTGGAATAAAACTGAAGCATTATTCCAATCAATACAGTGGGATAACTCTGACAAATGGACAAAAAGGGCACTGGACAACTGGCCTGTTCTAACGGAATATTGATGCTGTTTTATACGTGTGTGCAAATCCTTTCCCGTCTGACCTATGTAAAAGGAATCGCATTGTTTACACCCAATTTTATAGATAATGCCTGAATTATTGGTAGGGCTATTTTTTACTATGATATTTTTCACAATATTGTTATATGAAAATACTACATTAATATCCAAAAGTTTAAGTACATTAGCAATGCCTAAAAAGCCCGGGAAAAATGGAAGTACTAAAATATTTTTTGACAAAGTACGAGTGTTATTATTGACACGATAGAAAGTTCGTTTTGCCTTGTTGAGACAAGATTCCATAAACGCAGATGGATAGCACAGATCACTTCCAATACCGTTGATTTTTTCCAATTCGGCATCGATGTATTCCGGACTGGCGATCCTAAGGGCGCGGAGAAACATTGATGAAAAAATGGCCTTCTTAGTGGGGGTGTCATGTCCCGAGTAAAAGTGTACGTAGGACAAATTGTTTGTTGTTTTCCGATAGATACTAAACTTAAAACCTGGGCTTTCCCTATGTACACGCACATCCAAAAATGGGATTGAATTGTCTTGTTCCGCTTCTAAAGTAAACTTAATGGAGGGGACTTGATCATTTAACTGAAGGAGGAAGTTATCCAGGTCACGATTCATTGGCCAGATACACAAAATATCGTCGACGTACCGCAACCAAGGGATGCCAACCCCCTGGATTCTCGGAATGTAAGTAATTTCGAAAAACTCCATATAAATATTGGAGAGGAGGGGCGATAAGGGGTTGCCCATGGCCATCCCAAAAACTTGTTGATAATACTCGTTATTGAAAGTGAATTTACAGTCTTTGATGCAAAGCTTAATAAGATCCAAACCAATGTGTGAAGGTAGTGGCAGGTCATACTTATGTAATTCTTGGGAGAGAAAGTCAAGCATATCGTCAATCGGCACTTTTGTAAACAATGAACACACGTCAAAACTGATCAATCTATCGTTAGTTTCAGTACGTGCATTATTCAATTTTTCAGTAAGATCCATGGAATTTTTTACATGTGAATCAGAGATACTTCCGAGAATGGGGGACAAGACTTTGACAAGCCATTTGGAGAGTTTATAAGTAATAGAGCCCACCGAGCTAATAATAGGGCGCATAGGGTTGCCAGGTTTGTGGGTTTTAATAAGACCGTAAAGGTCGGGCAGAGAAGGTGAAGTGGACATGAAAAGCGGAATTAAGTCCTTATGATCTTTGAGAATGCGTTTCAAGCCACTATTAAATGATTTGATGACGTCATCCTGCGGGTTCTTCCTAAGTTTGCTGTATGTGGCGGGGTCCTGGAGAAGCTCGTTCATCTTTCCGATTTAGTCCACTTTGTCCATAATAACTATGGTGTTAGCCTTGTCTGCTTTAGTAATATGGAGCTCCCCATCTTTTTTTAATTGTGAGAGGCTATTGCGAAAACGTTTAGGAAAGTTATCTTCGTAATTACTATTCGCCGCACTATAAACGAGGCCTTTAACTATGTTAAACAAATACTGAGGGAGATTACACTGTTTTTCAAAACACGCGAGACTGTAACAAATTTGTAAAGCCGAACGTTTTTTAACAATAAAAAAGGACATACCATATCCAAGGGCACTTTTTGGTATGTAAATTCGTAATATTCTAAAATTTAGAATAACGCCACATTTATGTAACAAAATAAAATAAAAATATACGAAAAAAATATCAGCACAAAGTGTCAAGCACTAAAATCACCTCTTCGTTTCATGATACCATACACACGACTGAGGCTCTCATACCGCACGCATTACCCCCAAAATTTTTAAATTTACCCCTGTTCCCCGACCTCTGTTATAGACCATCAGACTCAATTTAACAGCGTTACCCAAAGTGTTGGAAATTCCATTTTCTCCACACATCTGAAATTCAGAAAACAAAATTTTGGTTTAGTGAGGGGGGAGAGTTCTAACTTAAATATGTTTGTTTATGTTCATTCTATAAATTTAAAGCATTACTTGTAAGCAATTAGCTTCGCTGATTAATATAATTTCTTCTCAATAGTTTACTAATCAACATTTTCAGCAGCTTACCACAGTTACGCAAATAGGCCAAGGATTGCAAAATTTCCTTAACGCTATAATGTTTCAAAACTGTTCGAATATGAGGCGCTGGATATACTTATTTGTAAATTGAGGGAAGAGCCCCTAAATATCATTTTTGCAAAGGTACATGGTTACAGATATAAAAATCATTCGTTTTTCTCATTAACGAACTATGAAATTTCTCGGTAGTTGTTAGTCAAAATACGTAGTGCAAGTACACACCGAATTGAAAATATGGTGAAATATTTAAACTATCTGTGTACAGTTATACAGTACACAGATTCTAGTCGAAAACTTTATTCTTTATGCGAACTCTACATCAGAAGGTGGGCTAATACTTCACACCCTTTTCCAGTTTGTGAGTATTTTTAAACTTTTCAGCACGTTAAATGTTAAACGTTGTTTTTCAGGATAGGTTGCGAGGAACATCTCACTCTAGATGTTCGATTCCAAAATATTTCTTTTGCATGAATAATATATATATATTTATATATGAATAATATATATATATATATATATATTATATATATATTATATATATATATATATATATTTAACTGCAGTTAAATGTATATAATGTTACGGCATGCGGGATGTGCCCCCTTGGGGCATTGGTTTCTGCGCGTATGTAGAAGAATTACGGCATTTGAATGAGTGAGGCCCATGGTGTAATGGTTATCATATCTGACCGGCAATCGGAAGATCCCGGGTTCGATTCCCGGGTGGTTACCTCATTTTTTCATTTGTTTCGTTCTCTCTCTCTCATCTTGCGCGGAATATCTCCTATACAAGCGTCGTTCTTTACGTTAATTATACTGCGTGTTTGCAGTTAAATGTATATAATGTTACGGCATGCGAGGGGTGCCCCCTTGGGGCATTGGTTTCTGCGCGTATGTAGAAGAATTACGGCATTTGAATGAGTGAGGCCCATGGTGTAATGGTTATCATATCTGACCGGCAATCGGAAGATCCCGGGTTCGATTCCCGGGTGGTTACCTCATTTTTCATTTGTTTCGTTCTCTCTCTCTCATCTTGCGCGGAATATCTCCTATACAAGCGGTTAATTATACCGCGTGTTTGCAGTTAAATGTATATTATATATATATATGAATAATATATTATATAATATATAATATAATAATATATATATATATAATATATCTATATATATATAATAATATATATGAATAATATATATATTCATATATATAATAAATTAATATATATATATATATATATATATATATATATATATATATATATATATATATATATAATATATTATATATATATATATTATATATGAATTATATATATATATATATATATATATATATATATATATATATATATATATATATTATATATATATATATATATATATATGCTGGGAGAAGTCCAGTACGCATATTTTCAGTCACGTCGCTTTTACCCGAATCTTTTTACGTTTTTCATATAGGACACCAGCTCTTTGCCAAAATGAATCTCTTCAGATTTTGAGCCATGCAATATTTGCTTATAAAAAGGAAAACCTGTCGCAAAGAGGCAGTATTTAAGTACCCATCTAATATAACCTGTTGCAGCTTACGGTGCTTTCCTGTTAACGGGAATACCCAACCGCCCGCCACCAAACTGTTTGTTATGTATTTTGTGATATTTTCGTTAGTTTAAACGAAAATGACGAGAGCAAAAATACATCATAAACAGTTTGGTAGTCCCGATAATACGTAAGTACCGAATTTATTAATCATTTAAATGAAATTAGTTAATATGTAAGCGATAATCAGTTAGTAGGGGGCCAAAATGTCTTTATGTCATCCAAAATCGCAGAAAAAACTTCGCTGCTTTCGGTACGTTGTCGCCACATGAATTCCGCAAGATACGAGTCCAGATGATGGCGGGCGGTTGGGTATTCCCGTTAACAGGAAAGCACCCAACTTACTTTATTGTAATCAGGATAAGGCATTTTATTTACAAATGTAAGGTGGAGATCAATAGCAAATTTAGACAACTAAATGTTTTATAACCCCTCAAGCATTCCGCTCATACGAAACAGAACACGTTATTCAACAATCTATCAAGTATTCGCATCAAATTCACACATTTTCAGCGATTTGAAAGTGTGGAGTGATTTTAATTACAGATATAAAAAATACTATGAATGTAATTTCGCCTAAAAATAGGCTGAAATATCGATTAATAACAGAATACTAATAAAAAGCTAGGGATCTTTTCCGTTTGACTGCCGCCATTGAAACATAAAAGGTGAGTGCCCCCAGCCTTCTTTACTCTGCCTTATAAGGCTAACTAACGAAAATATCACGACCTAACCTAACCAATCGTTAGGTCAACTGTACGACCTTGACGATTGGTTAGGTTAGGTCGTGATATTTTTGTTAGTTAGCCTTATAAAGCTAACTAAAGAAGGCTGGAGTTTAATTATGTTTCACTGGCGGCAGTCAAACGGAAAAGATCCAAAGCTAGGACTAGTGTGCATTACTCTATTACTAGTCATTTCATGTGTGTAATCTAGAATTAAATACACATTACTCGTATGTATCGTTATCCAACGCCCATGTCCAGCATCGGACTCTTTGTATAGTGAAGGCAACATACCTATAACACTGGCTTAGTATTTTTTATTTATGTCGATCATAATAATAATAAAGTAAAACTAATACATACCCTGAACGTTAATTCTTATTTACGATTTATGTATTATTAACTGGATTTATATGCATTGTTCTTAATGAAGAATCGAGTGAAATCTAAAGCTTAAATAGTAGATCGAGCAATTTCACATTGCCTATCCCTGGCTCTTCTATACTGTTTACAAACCATCCATCACATACTCCCCACAGCCTTGCCGTTCTCTCTCTCTCTCTCACACACACACACACACACACACATATATATATATATATATATATATGCTGCAAAATTCATCCCATATATATATATATATATAATGTAGGTATGAAAACGACGATTAACCTATATTTTACGTATACAAAATAGGGTGCATCGAAAAAATAAATTTGTATAATTTAATGAATGGCTGGTGCGCAAAACATGTGAATGATCTCTACGAACCCATATTCTAAGTTTCATTAGCCTACGACATGGGTAAGTGCCTGCGAGATGACTTTGAAATTATGAAACAAAAAATCGCTGAAAAAGGGGAATATTTTTCAATTATCCTCCCGTTTTCAGCGAATAGCAAAATAAATTTGGCATATATTGATGTTTTGCCTAAATGGAAACTTTTTCGTAATTAAATTATCTTTAAAATGAAATGTTTACTTGTGTGGTGTAACATTTAGCCACTTTTTTCCAATAAAAAATCAGAAAAAAATGTTGCCCAGAGCTTACCACGAGGAGGTAGTTACACATTAAGCTCCACCCTCCCTCCCTCCTTCTTATAGTAACTAACTAAATTGCATAATGATGGCATTATATCTCTTTAATTTAAAGTTGAAAAATAAACTATGAATAACATACAATTACATACAATTACACATTTGGTTTTGTATATGTTATGTCTCAGCAATGCTGATTGCTGAGTCATCATATCACAATGGCGCCATGCTGCAGTCGGCCAACAGCATTTGCTTTGTACGGACGTGTTTCAAAAGTGTGAGCATTGTGATCTTATTATTCACGCAATATTCGAGTATTGAACTATTGTATACTTAAATTACTATAATATTATTTTCAACTAAATAATATGACGCCTTCTAAGACCACAAGGTCAGTAACGAAAAAAGAAAAACAAGAACAAAGTCATGTTAAAGTGTTCGGAGAACCGTGTACCTTGAAAACATATTTGTTGCCAACTCAAGCTGATGTAATGAAACATTATTTTTTTTTAAAGGAATCTAATAACGATAATAAACAGGTTGTAAAGGATACCAGCAATGAAATTGTATCAATTTGGAGTAAAGCTTCTTTGCCTGCGATATCATCAAGAAGAATTGAGCAAAAAATCATTGACTATAAAAATAAATATCAGCTGCTAAATAAATCACAGAACACAAAAATATATGTAGAAAAACTAGAAAAGTTTAAAACTGAGGCAAAAGAAATGTTATTTGATATTTGTACGTGTAAATGCCAAGATCTGAACAATTGCAGTTGTGAAAAAGGCAGGACGGTACCCGTAGATGAAAGAAAGTTTCTTGCGGACCAAAGAACTAAAAGAAACATGGCTGTTGGGGGAGCGGACATGGACAAAACTAGACGCTTCAGGGAAAATGCTAAAAGAAAGAATGAACAGTTGATGAGGGAAAACAGTGATACCGATCACAGAGATGATGTTCCACACGTAAAAAAGAATCGGCAAAAGGAAGAATCTTGCTGTTCTACAATCATACCACAAAAAGATAGACTTTCGTCTCAAATGAGAACGTCTTTGCCTAGCTTAGTCAGAGAGGCAGATAGATATAATATATCGGACAGATCAGCAGCAGCTCTTGCAACAGCAGTGTTGCAAGATTGTGGAAATGTGAGAAAGGAAAATATGTCTAGCGTAAATGATAAATCGAAAGGAGGAGAGAAAGAGAAAAGTATAGGAGCAGCCTACATGGTGAACAGATTGGATTTCTCGAAGGTCTTTACTTTGATGGTAGAAAAGATAGTACTTTAGTTCAAGAAAAAAAGGGAATAAATTTTACCCGTAAATGACTTCCGAAGAACATATAGTTTTATTACAGGAACCGAATTCCAAATACTTGGGTCACATTTCTCCTATTTCAGGAGATTCAGATAGCATACACAAAGGAATTTTGAACTTTTTAATTGATTGAGAAATTAGTACTGACGCTTTGCTATGTATTGGATGTGATGGAACAAAGGTAAACACTGGAATAAAGGGAGGTGTAATAAAACATCTTGAGGTAAGCCTAGGAAGACCTTTACATTGGTTCATTTGCCTTTTCCATTGTAATGAACTTTTACTTCGCCATTTGTTTACGCACATTGATGGCTTATCATCAGGTCCGAAGAATGAAGAGTTCCCCGTAGAGATATGCGAGATGCATATCCTTAGCTTTGCAACGTTCAAAGAACACTACGGTTCTCCAAACGTAACTCGTCAGCTTTCAGGAGACTTATTAAGGCTTTAACAGAAGGAGCTGATAGCCCTGTATTGGAGCCATAGACCAAAACAACCATCGTGTATACTACAATCAACGCATGATCAGTCACAAATCGCGCGTCAGCAGTATGGGCATCAAACTTTGATGGAGGGAAAGAACGCCAAACTTCTCTCTGCAGGAGATTCCAAAACCCTCATACATCACATGAACGTTGCCTAGCCATAAAAAGTTGACTGATATATACATATATATATACAATATACATACATATATATATATATATATATATATATACACAGTCATTTTTACTATCTCTTTATAACATGCCCCCTTGTTTACAAAAGTCAGTATTCTTTCTGTTCTTTCAGCCAATTCTCCATCACTTTTATTTCTCTCCATACTTTTTGTTATTCAGATAAATTCATTTACCGTGTTTTCTCCTGCTAAAGCTCAAAACCCATGCTCAAACCTGCTCACTATCACAATCCTGCGGGTCACTCTGTTACTACTACAATATTTCTAAGAGAAATTGTACTGTTGCCCCCTCTTACCTCTAATCTATCAAAGACCTTTTAAATTGAATAATATACCTACACATCTGTCTACCGGTGAATCCCACTTCCACATTCCTGTTCCTCTCCCCGTTTTAAGACCGATCGCATTTGGATCAGTTGTATAGTGTTTGACACAGAAACATTTTTGGTTCTGTTAGACAGAAGATGGGGAGTGCTGGATCATCCATTTCTCCTGTCACTATTCTTTTTAACTGATCTTTTTCCGTGGCTCATCTACCCTGTAAGCAGTTCAGCATGATCCCAAACACGCACGCACACACACACACACATACACACACACACACACGTCTCACACTACTACTCACTACATATACTATACATGCGTCTTATACACTACATAATCTTTTCAATTTAAAAAAGGCGGCAACTTCAAGAGCTTCGGAGTCCTCTGAGGATGAGACCTTAAATGTCCCCACTTCTGGACCCCAGCTGATGATACAGGGAAGAAAGACGCTGGGTAGTAGGGAAGGATCTGCTACCACCCATTCGAGATGTTCTTGTTCCTCAGCCTGATTCATAAACTTCTGCGACATTCGTGGCTTTTTCTCAAATTTTCAATTTGCTGAACACCACCTCTCCTGCTCCAAACCCCATTCCTCACTGAAGCTCAGGTTCCTGCGGTGACTTCCAGCAACCCCTTTTCTGTATCCTTTTACTTTCTCATACTCAGATTCACTCCAAAGCTGAACGCTACGTATATGTACGCAATGCCCTAACTTGTTCTCGTGTTCCCGATCCCCCGAATTCTATACCCTCTGCCAACGGCTTACATGACAATCTCAAACTAAATACACCTGCGCTGATTCGCTTTCTCCTAATTCTACTGCCTATCTAAAATTCTTTAAATGCCTCACTTCCAAAGTGGAATACATTCTATTCCGCTTTATATTGCTGAAATTTTCATTTTAGAGATTTCAACGTTCACCAGCACCTTTGGCTTTCCTGAAGGACCTAGAGCAGATTGTACAGCCCTACTCGTAACCCGACCAACATTCTGGCTTTATTTCTCACCACTCAGTACTCTTCTTACTCTGTGAAATCTTTTACTCTGTTGGGCTCCTCCGATCACAAACTTATAACTGTTTCTTTTTCTATCGCTCAAACCGGTCTTTGAATCCTATCAAGAGGGTGTACCTTAGGCACTTTAGCATCCCTGATTGGGTAGCCTTTAGGTAGTACTCCTATGATTTCCCATGGAACGATTACTGCTTACGTTGCCGCGGCCGTTCCGAGTGTGTTGAGAGCATTGCGGAGGTTATTCTCTCGGGGATGGAGGCGTACATTCCATATTCTATTCCTACTACCAATGCAAAATCCGTCGTTTAACTTTACTCTTGCTATTGCGCTAGACATATCGAAAACTTTTGATAGAGTGTGGTACAAATTTTAAATATCCAAAATGCCCTCCTTCGGATTTTATCCTTCTACCTGTGCCTTCACCTCTAATTCTCTCTCCTTCTATCCGATCTATAGCTGCGGTTGTAGATGGCCTCTGTTCTTCTCCTAAAGCTATCAACAGAGGTGTTCCTCAGGGACTCTGATGTGTCAACCAATCTTTTCCTTTTAGTTATTAATGATCTTTAATTCGCCCTTCCTCTCCTATTCACTCCTATGTCGATGATCCTACACTTAACTTCTCCACCTGTTTCCCAGAACTTCCTTCTCAACAGTCGTACTATGATTCGTGTAGGACGACTATGGAACATCTGACCTCTGATCTTTCTGTTATCTCTGATTGAGACAAAGAAAACCTTGTGACTTTCATTGGATCAAAACTCGGTTCCTCCGCCTGTCTACTCGTCACATTCTTCAATACATCTATAACATTGCCTTCAACAACATACAACTCAGTTCTTCCTCTTCTCTTAACATTCCCGGCGTTTCCTTTCTCGTGATCTTTCCTCTAATGCTGACATGTACTCTCTCTCCAAAACAGCTTCTAATAGCTTAGGTGTGGTGTACTGCCTACGCAGTTTCTTCGCCCTCGCTCAGTTGGTGCCTCTGTGCAGGGATCTTATCCGTCTCTGTATGGAATACGCTTGGGGTACTCTTTCGTGAGCAGTCGCCCATGGCTCCTCCTTCCTTCATAAAAACAAAACAAGACAAAAAAAGAGTATTTTTAAGCACTTACCCGCAAGAATGTAATTCTTTCCGCATATTATGGATTTATCATCTTTACACGTAAATACTTCAGCAGCACGGTGCTAAGGTTAATACCTTTGTTTATTTCCATAGGGTTTCTTATATTCCTCAAACTCTTGAAGAAGTTTTGATGTTTCTCGATAAAAAAAATTCCTTAACTAGTCAGAATGTTTTGAACGCACAATACATTTAGAAAACTATATATACACACACAGTGTGTGTATATATATATATGATATATGATGAATAAAACCACGAAGGAAATGAAACATAGAGTGGTGCTCAAGCGCTTTCGTCTAATGACATCCTCAGGAACACTGAAGTAAATAAAGAGTTCAAGACTATATTTAGGTTAAATATATATATATATATATATATATATATATATAATAAAATATAGAAATAAAATTGTGGGAGGGACATACAAATTTGTAAGGAAAACTACCAATTTTAGCACTTTGCCCGAATTCAAAACAAGATCAAATGGATTGTTTACAACCAATTTTAAAGATAATGCCTGAATGATATATAGGTCACAAAAAAAAAAAAAAATAAAAATAAATTGAAAAATAAAAATTGTAAGAGGAGCATACAAATTTATAAGGGAAAATTACCAAAGTTTCAGCACTCTGCCCTTCTTGTCTAAATCCGTTCTGAACGAATTCAAAACAACGGGATCAAGTTGAAAAAGACCTTTGCTCACGTTAAAGTTATTTGTAAGTTGGGTAATAGCAGACTCAAGAATATTTCTATTAACAATGTTGCTGGAGTGAAACAAAACTGGAGCATTATTCCAATCAATACAATGAAGTACTAAAATATGTTTTGACAAAGTGCGAGTGTTATTATTCACATGATAGAAGGTTCGTTTTGCCTTAAGACAAGATTCCATAAACGCAGGTGGGTAGCACAGATCACTTCCAATAACGTTGATTTTTTCCAATTCAGCATCGATGAATTCCGGACTGGCGATCCTAAGAGCGCGGAGAAACATTGAAGAAAATATGGCCTTCTTAATGGGGGTGTCATGTCCAGAGTAAAAGTGTACGTAGGACAAATTGTTTGTTTTTCCGATAAATACTAAACTTAAAACCTGGGCTTTCCCTATGTACACGCACATCCAGAAACGGGATTCAGTTGTCTTGTTCCACTTCTAAAGTAAACTTAATGGAGGTGGACTTGATCGTTTAACTGAGGGAGGAAGTCATCCAGGTCACGATTCATGGGCCAGATATACAAAATATCGTCGACGTACCGCAACCATGGGATGTCATCTCCCAGGATTCTCGGAATGTAAGTAATTTCGAAAAACTCCTTATAAATAATGGAGAGGAGGGGCGACAAGGGGTTGCCCATGGCCATCCCAAAAACCTGTTGATAATATTCGCTATTGAAAGTGAATTTACAGTCTTTGATGCAAAGCTTAATCAGTTCCCAAACGATGTGTGCAGGTAGTCGCAGGTCGTACTTATGTAATTCTCGGGAGAGAAAGTCAAGCATATCAATCGGCACTTTCGTAAACAATGAACAAACGTCAAAACTGATCAATCTGTCGTTGGTTTGAGTGCATACATTATTCAATTTTTCAGTAAGATCCATGGAATTTTTTACATGTGAATCAGAGATAGTTCCGAAAATGGGGGGCAAGACTTTGACAGGCCATTTGGAGAGTTTATAGGTAATAGAGCCCACCGAGCTAATAACACTGGTCAACAAAGATTTTTTATCAGAGTAAAATTTGTGGTGGCTGGATAGCATTTTTCACGCTGATTCCAAAACTGCATTCAGATTGTTTCTAGCACGTATAGTTTTCAAGATGAAGGCATATATATAAATTGTTAATTATCTTGTAATGAAAGTGATAAATTATTAATTTTCTTGTAATGGAAGTGATAAATTATTAATTATCACTTGGGAACAAATTTTAACTTTTTTTTTGTTTCTTGGACGTGAGGCTAACAAAGTTTGCCCGCCGGAGATCATGTAACTACACAGATTTAACTATTTTAAATAGGCAAAATACTAATATTTCAACATTTGATTGTGTTTATTTTATTGTGTTTTTTTAGTTTATTCATCTTATTTATTTCAATTATCTTAATTATACATCTTATGTATTTCAGGTGTGAGCTTTTACGTCTAGCAGCATTGTGATTCAGGCAACAACGCCTTTCTTTGTGTGTCAAAAGATCAGTTCAGTCCAAGAACTTGTTGTGTCAAGTTGGTGTACATTTTTTTTTAATTTATAGTTTGCTCAGGTCAGTCAACATGCCTCGACAATGTAAGAATGACCCCGACAAGTTCTGTTTCGTATGCGGCCAGTTGACAACTAAAACACAGCGACCAAGTATTACAACCGACATTAAGAAAATATACAAGCTATACTTTGGTTGCCATCTAGGTGACCAAGATAAACCATGGGCGCCACATCAAATCTGTTCTGGCTGTTCAAATGGATTACGTGATTGGCTTAACAAAAAGAAAGCTTCAATGCCATTTGCCATACCCATGATATGGAGGGAGCCGAGAGATCATCATGAAGACTGTTATTTTTGTAGTGTGAACTTAATGGGGTTTTCTGCCAAGAACAAACACCAGATTGTATATCCAAACTTGGATTCAGCACGTAGACCAGTAAAACATGATGAAACATTGCCCATTCCAATTCCCCAAGTGATAGGCTAGATTCTATCATAGATGACATGGAAAGTGATGAAGGTGCAACTGGCGTTTCCGGACCATCTACAGAACCAGAGTACACTTTTGAAGGTAGACATTTAGAGCCTAAAAAGTTAACCCAAGGACAGTTGAATGATCTTGTTAGAGACTTATCGCTGTCTAAAGAGAAATCAGAGCTTCTCGCCTCAAGACTAAAGGAGAACAATTTACTTGAGAACAATGTTCGTATTAGTTACTACCGAAAGCGGAATTTTGAATTAACAGCATTCTTTTCAGTAGACGGTCCTCTCTGTTATTGCCATGACATCAATGGACTATTTACAGCCATATCTCAGACGTATGTGGCATCTGAGTGGCGCCTCTTTATTGATTCGTCGCAGAGAAGCCTGAAAGCAGTTCTTTTGCATAATGGTAATATAATGCCATCCATCCCCATTGCCCATTCCGTCCATCTAAAAGAGACTATGACAATATGGATATACTGCTTAAGGCAATCAAATACGACAGTCATCAATGGAATGTTTGTGGAGATCTAAAAGTTATAGGAATGCTTATGGGTATGCAGTCAGGATTCACAAAATTTTGTTGTTTCCTTTGCCTGTGGGACAGTCGCGCCACTATAGAACATTACACCAAAAGTGACTGGCCACTTAGGTATACATATGTCCCAGGGATAAGCAATGTCCAGTCTGTCCCTTTAGTGGATCCCCAAAAGATCTATCTGCCACCTCTTCACATTAAACTTGGTTTAATGAAGAATTTTGTTAAAGCAATGGGTAAAGTCAATTCTGAAGGGTTCCAATACCTTTCAAGGAAATTTCCGAAGGTTACTGCAGCAAAATTGAAGGAAGGAATTTTTGTTGGGTCACAAATAAGGGAGGTTTTGAATGACACTGAATTTGAAAAAGTCCTAAGTCCGCTGGAATTGAAGGCTTGGCTGGCGTTCAAATGGATATGTGAAAACTTTCTTGGAAGCAACAAGTCACCTGCGTATAAGGATGGAGTCAAGAACCTCCTTGATGCCTTCAAAAAATGGAGTGTCGAATGTCGTTAAAAATTCATTTCCTGCATTCCCACTTAGATTTCTTTCCTGAAAACCTTGGTGCAGTGAGTGACGAGCAAGGAGAGCGCTTCCATCAAGATATTCAGATGATGGAGAAGCGCTACCAAGGATATTGGAATGAAAGCATGATGGCGGACCATTGTTGGATGCTGTATCGTGACAATCCAGGCCAAATTTACAAAAGGAAATCACACTCACAGCGCTTTTAATAAAATAATGTATATATTCTTTATTTATAAGTACATTGAATAAAGTATATGATGTATTTGTTGTTTAGCATTCCTAAGTGTGATCTATACAATAATGAGTATACATCCATAAATTTTCTTATATCAATATCAAAAACTTAAAAATATCAAAACCAGTGTATCTATATAACTATACATGCTAGAAAAAAAAAAAACCAGATTCGGAATCAGCGCGAAACATGCATTAAGAAAAGTGTGATCATGTTTGTGATGAGAAAAAAAGTTTCATTTTGTTGGCCAGTGTAATAGGGCGCATAGGGTTGCCAGGTTTGTGGGTTTTAATAAGACCGTAAAGGTAGGGAAGAGAAGGTGAAGTGGATATGAAAAGCGGAATTAAGTCCTTATGATCTTTGAGAATGAGTTTGAAGCCACTATTGAATGATTTGATGACGTCATCGTGCCGGTTCTTCCTAAGTTTTCTGTATGTGGCGGGGTCCTGGAGCAGCTCGTTCATCTTTCTAATGTAGTCCACTTTGTCCATAATAACTATGGTGTTAGCCTTGTCTGCTTTAGTAATATGGAGCGCACAATCTTTTTTTAATTGTGAGAGGCTATTGCGAAAACGTTTAGGAAAGTTATCTTCGTAAGAACTATTCGCAGCACTATAGACAAGGCCTTTAACTATGTTAACCAAAGACTGAGGAAGATTACACTGTTTTTCAAAACAAGCAAGACTATAACAAATTTGTAAAGAAGAAAGTTTTTTTACAATAAAAAAGGATATACCAAATCCAAGGGCACTTTTTGCATCGTCACTAATGTTTTTCGAAGAAAGGTTCAAAACACATTTTGAGCTTGCTTTTTTACTCCACTGACTATTTCAAATGAGACACTTAATTTTGCGATCCAAAATGTTACGAAGTGAAGAAGTTCTCCGACGCAACTCGTCGTAAATTTCATCTTGTTTTGAATTCGGGCAAAGTGCTAAAATTGGTAGGTTTCCTTACAAATTTGTATGTTCCTCCCACAATTTTATTTCTATATTTATTATTATATATATATATATATATATATATATATATATATATATATATATATATTAGGGTGTCACTTAAATGCAAAGTTTGAAATTTTCATGCTGACACCCCGCGAATCTATTCCATTGGTAAAACAAACATGGTGACTGAAAAATCTTTTTTTTGAATAACTATAAAAGGTCGCCCCCCCTTCCAAAGTTTAATGCTTGCGCGGCGTCTCCATAATCGTTCATTAGATATCTATATATCTCTATATATGTGTGTGTGTGTATCTGTGTGTGTCTGAATATCTGAGAAATAAAGTGAACAATACTTAACGATTCACCATTTCTCATTTCAGCTACGTGATTTCTGGTGATGGAAACCCGGAAGTGTATATACCTATTAGGGGCAGCGGTTGATGAGGTGAAAGGATGCAAGCTTCCTTCCTACAGGCAAGCATTCGGTTACTTCCTTTACCTTCACCATGAAAAGAAAATGACAATACGTGACGCGTTGAGGAAGTCACTTCGAGCAGTGATGTCCTTCTGGGAGAAAGCTCACATTCCAACCAGACTCGAGACACACTGCGTCAGCAAACTGGATAAAGTCTTCGAGGAGTGGAAAGGACTCAAAAAACGCCTCAAGGACGAGCGATTCACACAAGACGAAAGAAAAAGAATTCATTGAACGCCTCGATCGTCTCTTTGACATCACCCACGCTGATTGTGAGAAATTGGTCAAGTACCCAGAGGATTGGGAGTTCCTTCAGCAGCAGCGCCAGAAAGGACGTCCAGGTTCAATGGCAGGTTTGGACATGACCCATCAGCGCCAAGTCAAAGATTGTACTCGACGTCGGGAGGAAGAGGAGAAACGAAGAAAGCGATCAGCAGCTGAAATGGAGGCAGTATCCAACGAAGCGGTTTTGGAGTCCTCATCCTCCAGCTCAGATGATAGCGAAGAAAAAGGAGCATGTGGTGGTTCGTTAGCGTCTAAACAAAGAGCAACGAAGAACATCATGACATCGGAATTGGCGGCAGCGCTTGATCGCACGCAACTCTCATCAAGAAAGGCCACATATCTGCTGTTTGAGGCAGCTTCCAGCTTAGGGCATGATGCTAGCGACTACAACATCAATCGTGGATCCATTCATCGTCAGCGTGAAAAATTCCGTACCCTTAAGGCTCGGCAACTGAAGAGCGAGTTCCAAGGCAATGGTCCGTTCGTTGACTGTTCACTGGGACGGAAAACTCATGCAAGATCTGACGTCACGAGAATATGTTGACCGCTTACCTATTCTTGTATCTGGCTCCGGGACAGAGCAGCTCCTCGGGGTGCCAAAACTTCTGTCAGGAACCGCGCTGGCACAAACAAATGCCATCATAGATTGTCTGAATGAATGGGGAGTGACCGATCATGTCAAATCTATGTGTTTCGACACAACCGCGACAAACACAGGCCACCGTGGAGGAACTTGTGTTCTTCTGGAAGAAAAAGTTGGACGTGACCTGTTACACTGCGCGTGCAGACACCATGTACTGGAGTTGGTGCTACAGGCGGCATTCGCAGCATCGCTAGATTCAGTATCTACCGGTCCAGAAATTCTGCTTTTCAAGCGCTTCCATGATTATTGGACCCGCATTGACCAGCAACAGTTCCAAACTGCGGACACAGATGCGTTCACCAAAGCAGCTATTTTTAAGCATAGAACGGAGCTCATTGAGTTTGCAAAATCACAAGCACTTCAAGTTCGTGATGACTATCAGGAATTCCTCGATCTTTCCGTCATCTTTCTTGGAGGAGTTCCATACAAGGGACTAAACTTCCGCGCCCTGGTGCTATGCACCGGGCGAGATGGATGGCTAAGGGGCTCTATGCCATCAAGATCTGGCTCTTCCGAAGACAGTTTAAACTGACGAACACTGAGGAACGCGGAATTCGAGATATCTGCCTCTTTTCTGTTCTAGTTTACATGAAAGCGTGGGCAACAGCTCATCTGTCCATCGAAGCTCCGCTGAATGATTGGGAATTGATGAGGACGCTCCTTCGATACCCGCACAAGAAGATCTCTGATGGTACCACCAAGAAGCTGTCTGCGCACCTGTGGTACCATTCGGAGGAGGCAGTGGGTCTGGCGTTCTTTGATGAGAGGATATCGATGGAAATGAAGTGCAGCATGGTTGCAGCGTTAGATCAAGAAGCCCCTCACATGCCGCCAAAACGACCTTTGGTTCTTGATACTATGTTCCTCAGTGACAGCAAAGGACTGGAGCAACTGATCACAAAGAACACCCGAGGATTCTTCTTAAAACTTCAGTTGCCAGATTGCTTTCTGCTCCACCATCCCAGTTCATGGACGTCAAACTCTGAATACGTGCAAGCTCGGGATGTGGTCTCCAAACTTGCAGTGGTGAACGACAGAGCAGAACGGGCCGTGGCTCTGGTGAAGGAGCTGAACGGAAAGTTGACAGTGAAAGAAGAACAGCTCCAGTTCCTCGTTCAAGTTGTCACTGACCACAGAAAGCAACACCCAGCTCCGAACAAATCAGCATTAGTGAGGACGCGAAAGAACTAATCACTGATCAGCGTATGAGCACCAATTATTCTGCTACTGTATATGTATTTTATTTCTCAAAGTTTTGCTTTTGTTGCTTCTCCATTTTGTACCATTATTCGCCAAATTATGTCTTCTATTTTGATTATATAATAAACTGTTTGTATTCTTTGCGTTTTTAAATGTCTTACTTTCGTTATTTCACCAAATTGCCTTGTTTTTTATTATCTGGTTCGGCCCAAGCTGTGAACACTGAACAGCTTGTTGACGTCAACAAATGGGTCTTGTTTTCAGTGACGAGGGCGACCTTTAAATGATGACCAATCAGGACCAAATTTCTCTTCCGTATGTTTTACACCAAATGGAACAATTTTAGGGGGTGTCATAGGAAAAATATCCATCGTTTAATTTCCCCTATTACCTAGTGACACCCTAATATATATATATATATATATTTTGTAACCTATATATAGTCTTGAACTCTTATTTACTTCAGTGTTCCTGAGGATGTCATTAGACGAAAGCGCTTGAGCACCACTCTATGTTTCCTTTCCTTCGTGGTTTTATTCATCATATCATATATATATATATATATACACTGTGTGTGTATATATACTTTTCTAAATGTATTGTGCGTTCAAAACATTCTGACTAGTTAAGGAATTTTTTTTATCGAGAAACATCAAAACTTCTTCAAGAGTTTGAGGAATATAAGAAACCCTATGGAAATAAATAAAGGTATTAACCCTAGCACCGTGCTGCTGAAGTATTTACGTGTAAAGATGATAAATCCATAATATGCGGAAAGAATTACATTCTTGCGGGTAAGTGCTTAAAAATACTCTTTTTTTGTCTTGTTTTGTTTTTATGAAGGAAGGAGGAGCCATGGGCGACTGCTCACGAAAGAGTACCCCAAGCGTATTCCATACAGAGACGGATAAGATCCCTGCACAGAGGCACCAACTGAGCGAGGGCGAAGAAACTGCGTAGGCAGTACACCACACCTAAGCTATTAGAAGCTGTTTTGGAGAGAGAGTACATGTCAGCATTAGAGGAAAGATCACGAGAAAGGAAACGCCGGGAATGTTAAGAGAAGAGGAAGAACTGAGTTGTATGTTGTTGAAGGCAATGTTATAGATGTATTGAAGAATGTGACGAGTAGACAGGCGGAGGAACCGAGTTTTGATCCAATGAAAGTCACAAGGTTTTCTTTGTCTCAATCAGAGATAACAGAAAGATCAGAGGTCAGATGTTCCATAGTCGTCCTACACGAATCATAGTACGACTGTTGAGAAGGAAGTTCTGGGAAACAGGTGGAGAAGTTAAGTGTAGGATCATCGACATAGGAGTGAATAGGAGAGGAAGGGCGAATTAAATATCATTAATAACTAAAAGGAAAAGATTGGTTGACACATCAGAGTCCCTGAGGAACACCTCTGTTGATAGCTTTAGGAGAAGAACAGAGGCCATCTACAACCGCAGCTATAGATCGGATAGAAGGAGAGAGAATTAGTGGTGAAGGCACAGGTAGAAGGATAAAATCCGAAGGAGGGCATTTTGGATATTTAAAATTTGTACCACACTCTATCAAAAGTTTTCGATATGTCTAGCGCAATAGCAAGAGTAAAGTTAAACGACGGATTTTGCATTGGTAGTAGGAATAGAATATGGAATGTACGCCTCCATCCCCGAGAGAATAACCTCCGCAATGCTCTCAACACACTCGGAACGGCCGCGGCAACGTAAGCAGTAATCGTTCCATGGGAAATCATAGGAGTACTACCTAAAGGCTTCCCAATCAGTGATGCTAAAGTGCCTTAGGTACACCCTCTTGATAGGATTCAAAGACCGGTTTGAGCGATAGAAAAAGAAACAGTTATAAGTTTGTGATCGGAGGAGCCCAACAGAGTAAAAGATTTCACAGAGTAAGAAGAGTACTGAGTGGTGAGAAATAACGCCAGAATGTTGGGTCGGGTTACGAGTAGGATGCTGTACAATCTGCTCTAGGTCCTTCAGGAAAGCCAAAGGTGCTGGTGAACGTTGAAATCTCTAAAATGAAAATTTCAGCAATATAAAGCGGAATAGAATGTATTCCACTTTGGAAGTGAGGCATTTAAAGAATTTTAGATAGGCAGTAGAATTAGGAGAAAGCGAATCAGCGCAGGTGTATTTAGTTTGAGATTGTCATGTAAGCCGTTGGCAGAGGGTATAGAATTCGGGGGATCGGGAACACGAGAACAAGTTAGGGCATTGCGTACATATACGTAGCGTTCAGCTTTGGAGTGAATCTGAGTATAGAGAAAGTAAAAGGATACAGAAAAGGGGTTGCTGGAAGTCACCGCAGGAACCTGAGCTTCAGTGAGGGATGGGGTTTGGAGCAGGAGAGGTGGTGTTCAGCAGATTGAAAATTTGAGAAAAAGCCACGAATGTCGCAGAAGTTTATGAATCAGGCTGAGGAACAAGAACATCTGGAATGGGTGGGAGCAGATCCTCCCCTACTACCCAGCGTCTATGTTCCCTGTATCATCAGCTGGGGTCCAGAAGTGGGGACATTTAATGTCTCATCCTCAGAGGACTCCGAGGGTCTTGAAGTTGCCGCCTTTTTTAAATTGAAAAGATTATGTAGTGTGTAAGACGCATGTATAGTATATGTAGTGAGTAGTAGTGTGAGACGTGTGTGTGTGTGTGTGTGTGTGTGTGTGTGTGTGTGTCTGTGTGTGTGTGTGTGTGTATGTGTGTGTGTGTGTGCGTGTGCGTGTTTGGGATCATGCTGAACTGCTCATAGGGTAGATGAGCCACGGAAAAAGATCAGTTAAAAAGAATAGTGACAGGAGAAATGGATGATCCAGCACTCCCCATCTTCTGCCTAACAGAACCGAAAATGTTTCTGTGTCAAACACTATACAACTGAACCAAATGCGATCGGTCTTAAAACGGGGAGAGGAATAGGAATGTAGAAAGGGGATTCTCCGGTATACAGATGTATAGGTATATTATTCAATTTAAAAGGTCTTTGATAGATTAGAGGTAAGAGGGGGCGACAGTACAATTTCTCTTAGAAATATTGTAGTAGTAATACAGTGACCCGCAGGATTGTGATAGTGAGCAGGTTTGAGCATGGGTTTTGAGCTTTATCAGGAGAAAACACGGTAAATGAATTTATCTGAATAACAAAAAGTATGGAGAGAAATAAAAGTGATGGAGAATTGGCTGAAAGAACAGAAAGAATACTGACTTTTGTAAACAAGGGGGCATGTTATAAAGAGATAGTAAAAACGACTGTGTATATATATATATATATATATATATATATATATGTATGTATGTATATATATGTATATATCAGTCAACTTTTTATGGCTAGGCAACGTTCATGTGATGTATGAGGGTTTTGGAATCTCCTGCAGAGAGAAGTTTGGCGTTCATTCCCTCCATCAAAGTTTGATGCCCATACTGCTGACGCGCGATTTGTGACTGATCATGCGTTGATTGTAGTATACACGATGGTTGTTTTGGTCTATGGCTCCAATACAGGGCTATCAGCTCCTTCTGTTAAAGCCTTAATAAGTCTCCTGAAAGCTGACGAGTTACGTTTGCAGAACCGTAGTGTTCTTTCAACGTTGCAAAGCTAAGGACATGCATCTCGCATATCTCTACGGGGAACTCTTCATTCTTCGGACCTGATGACACGCCATCAATGTGCGTAAACAAATGGCGAAGTAAAAGTTCATTACATTGGAAAAGACAAATGAACCAATGTAAAGGTCTTCCTAGACTTACCTCAAGATGTTTTATTACACCTCCCTTTATTCCAGTGTTTACCTTTGTTCCATCACATCCAATACATAGCAAAGCGTCAGTACTAATTTCTCGATCAATTAAAAAGTTCAAAATTCCTTTGTGTATGCTATCTGAATCTCCTGAAATAGGAGAAATGTGACCCAAGTATTTGGAATTCGGTTCCTGTAATAAAACTATATGTTCTTCGGAAGTCATTTTCGGGTAAAATTTATTCCCTTTTTTCCTTGAACTAAAGTACTTTCTTTTCTACCATCAAAGTAAAGACCTTCGAGAAATCCAATCTGTTCACCATGTAGGCTGCTTCTATACTTTTCTCTTTCTCTCCTCACTTTCGATTTATGAATTACGCTAGACATATTTTCCTTTCTCACAATTCCACAATCTTGCAACACTGCTGTTGCAAGAGCTGCTGCTGATCTGTCCGATATATTATATCTGTCTGCCTCTCTGACTAAGCTTTTCAAAGACGTTCTCATTTGAGACGAAAGTCTATCTTTTTGTGGTATGATTGTAGAACAGCAAGATTCTTCCTTTTGCCGATTCTTTTTTACGTGTGGAACATCATCTCTGTGATCGGTATTACTGTTTTCCCTCATCAACTGTTCATTCTTTCTTTTAGCATTTTCCCTCAAGCGTCTAGTTTTGTCCATGTCCACTCCCCCAACAGCCATGTTTCTTTTAGTTCTTTGGTCCGCAAGAAACTTTCTTTCATCTACGGGTACGGTACCCGTAGATGAAAGAAAGTTTCTTGCGGACCAAAGAACTAAATGAAACATGGCGCATAGGGTTGCCAGGTTTGTGGGTTTTAATAAGACCGTAAAGGTAGGGAAGAGAAGGTGAAGTGGACATGAAAAGCTGAATTAAGTCCTCATGATCTTTGAGAATGAGTTTCAAGCCACTATTGAATGATTTGATGACGTCATCCTGCGGGTTTTTCCTAAGTTTTCTGAATGTGGCGGGGTCCTGGAGCAGCTCGTTCATCTTTCTAATGTAGTCCACTTTGTCCATAATAACTATGGTGTTAGCCTTGTTTGCTTTAGTAATATCGAGCTCACCATCTTTTTTTAATTGTGAGAGGCTATTGCGAAAACTTTTAGGAAAGTTATCTTCGTAAGTACCATTCGCAGCACTATAGACAAGGCCTTTAACTATGTTAACCAAAGACTGAGGAAGATTACACTGTTTTTCAAAACAAGCAAGACTATAACAAATTTGTAAAGAAGAAGGTTTTTCAACAATAAAAAAGGATATACCAAATCCAGGGGCACTTTTTGCATCGTCATTAATGTTTTTCGAAGAAAGGTTCAAAACACATTTTGAGCTTGCTTTTTTACTCCACTGACTATTTCGAATGAGACTTTTAATTTTGCGATCCAAAATGTTAGGAAGTGAAGAAGTTCTCCGACGTAACTCGTCGTAAATTTCATCAAACAAAGGTTGGATCCACGGTTCTATCGTGTGAATAATAATACTCGCACTTTGTCAAAGAATATTTTAGTACTTCCATTTTTCCCGGGCTTTTTAGGCATTGCTAATGTACTTAAACTTTTGGATATTAATGTAGTATTTTCATATAACAATATTGTGAAAGAAATCATAGTAAAAAATAACCCTACCAATAATTCAGGCATTATCTATAAAAGTGGTTGTACACAATGTGATTCGTTTTGCATTGATCAGACGGGAAAGGATTTGCACACGCGTATAAAACAGCATCAATATTTCGTTAGAACGGGACAGTCGTCCAGTGCCCTTTTTGTGCATTTGTCAGTTATCTCATTGTATTAATTGGAATAATGCTTCAGTTTTGTTTCACTTTAGCAACATTGTTAATAGAAATATTCTTGAGTCTGCTATTATCCAACATACAAATAACTTTAACATGAGCAAAGGTCTTTTCCAACTTGATCCCGTTGTTTTGAATTCGTTCAGAACGGATTTAGACAAGAAGGGCAGCGTGCTAAAACTTTGGTAATTTTCCCTTATAAATTTGTATGCTCCTCTTACAATTTTTATTTCTCAATTTATTTTTATTTATTTTTTTTGTGACCTATATATCATTCAGGCATTATCTATAAAATTGGTTGTAAACAATCCATTTGATCTTGTTTTGAATTCGGGCAAAGTGCTAAAATTGGTAGTTTTCCTTACAAATTTGTATGCTCCTCCCACAATTTTATTTCTATATTTATTATATATATATACTGTATATATATATATATATATTTTTTGTAACCTATATAGACTCTTCAACTCTTTATTTACTTCAGTGTTCCTGAAGATGTCATTGGACGAAAGCGCTTGAGCACCACTCTGTGTTTCCTTTCCTTCGTGGTTTTATTCATCATAAATATTTTTCACGTGTTACTTTCGTGAAATAATTTTCATATAATGAACACCACGCGTTCCTTCGGCTTGCTGTTCCCTCTCTTGTCTCCGTTTGTGTCCGCGTTTTCTTCTACATTAATAAAGGGGCATGCAATTCGTATCCGACGAAAGTTTCTAATTGTCTAGAGGAGCAGGTCCTTCCCAAGTCCCTCCTTCCGATTCGCCTCAGACAAATTGCCGACCATCCGTTCAACAAGTTCTGCAGCTTCATTTTAAAGAAACATATTGAAGTCACCAGACAAAATGAGTGGTTTGCCTTCAAAAATTTACGCATTGCCAAACGTAATTTTGTGACCGTTATTCCTCAACCGTGGATCCAACCTTTGTTTGATGAAATTTACAACGAGTTGCTTGGGAGAACTTCTTCACTTCGTTACATTTTGGATCGCAAAATTAAAAGTCTCATTCGAAATAGTCAGTGGAGTAAAAAAGCAAGCTCAAAATGTGTTTTGAACCTTTCTTCGAAAAACATTAGTGACGATGCAAAAAGTGCCCTTGGATTTGGTATATCCTTTTTTATTGTTAAAAAACCTTCTTCTTTACAAATTTGTTATAGTCTTGCTTGTTTTGAAAAACAGTGTAATCTTCCTCAGTCTTTGGTTAACATAGTTAAAGGCTTTGTCTATAGTGCTGCGAATAGTACTAACGAAGATAACTTTCTTAAAAGTTTTCGCAATAGCCACTCACAATTAAAAAAAGATGGTGAGCTCCATATTACTAAAGCAGACAAGGCTAACACCATAGTTATTATGGACAAAGTGGACTACATTAGAAAGATGAACGAGCTGCTCCAGGCCCCCGCCACATTCAGAAAACTTAGGAAGAACCCGCAGGATGACGTCATCAAATTATTCAATAGTGGCTTGAAACGCATTCTCAAAGATCATAAGGACTTAATTCCGCTTTTCATGTCCACTTCACCTTCTCTTCCCTACCTTTACGGCAGTGGCGGCTCGTCGGTAGGCACTGCGGAACTGCAGCACCCCTAAATTTTTTATTTACAATTGAAATAATCAAGAACAATATAAGGATGAGCTCACTGAATAACTTTTTCAATAACTTTTGAAACTTTTATTCATTGCTCAATGCTCATCCTTTTATTTCAGTAATTATTTCAACCCATTCTTAGAGACAGCACCCCTAGAATTTTTAGTCACGAGCCGCCACTGCTTTACGGTCTTATTAAAAACCCTCAAACCTGCCAACCCTATGCGCCCTATTATTAGCTCGGTGGGCTCTATTACCTATAAACTCTCCAAATGGCTTGTCAAAGTCTTGTCCCCCATTCTCGGAACTATCTCTGATTCACATGTAAAAAATTCCATGGATCTTACTGAAAAATTGAATAATATACCCACTGAAACCAACGATAGATTGATCAGTTTTGACGTTTGTTCATTGTTTACAAAAGTGCCGATTGACGATATGCTTGACTTTCTCTCCCGAGAATTACATAAGTACGACCTGCCACTACCTGCACACATCGTTTCGGAACTTATAAGCTTTGCCTCAAAGACTGTAAATTCACTTTCAATAGCGAATATTATCAACAGGTTTTTGGGATGGCCATGGGCAACCCTTTTTCTCCGCTCCTCTCCAATATTTATATGGAGTTTTTCGAAATTACTTACATTCCGAGAATCCTGGGGGTTGGCATCCCTTGGTTGCGGTACGTCGACGATATTTTGTGTATCTGGCCCATGAATCGTGACCTGGATGACTTCCTCCCTCAGTTAAACGATCAAGTCCCCTCCATTAAGTTTACTTTAGAAGTGGAACAAGACAACTGAATCCAGTTTTTGGATGTGCGTGTACATAGGGAAAGCCCAGGTTTTAAGTTTAGTATTTATCGGAAAAAAACAAACAATTTGTCCTACGTACACTTTTACTCTGGACATGACACCCCATTAAGAAGGCCATATTTTCTTCACTGTTTCCCTGCCCTCTTAGGATCGCCAGTCCGGAATACATCGACGCCGAATTTCAAAAAGTCAACGGTATTGGGAGTGATCTGTGGTACCCACCTGCGTTTATGGAATCTTGTCTTCAGGCAAATCGAACCTTCTATCGTGTGAATAATAACACTCGCACTTTGTCAAAGAATATTTTAGTACTTCCATTTTTCCCGGGCTTTTTAGGCATTGCTAATGCACTTAAACTTTTGGATATTAATGTAGTATTTTCATGTAACAATATTGTGAAAAATATCATAGTAAAAAATAGCCCTACCAATAATTCAGGCATTATCTATAAAATTGGTTGTAAACAACGGGAAAGTATTTGCACACGCGTGTAAAACAGCATCAATATTCGTTAGAACGGGACAGTCGTCCAGTGCCATTTTTGTGCATTTGTCAGAGTTATCTCATTGTATTGATTGAAATAATGCTTCAGTTTTGTTTCACTCTAGCAAAATTGTTAATAGAAATATTCTTGAGTCAGCTATTATCCAACTTACAAATAACTTTAACATGAGCAAACGTCTTTTTCAACTCGATCCAGTTGTTTTGCATTCGTTCAGAACGGATTTAGACAAGAAGGGCAGCGTGCTAAAACTTTGGTAATTTTCCCTTATAAATTTGTATGCTCCTCTTACAATTTTTATTTTTAATTTATTTTATTTTTTATTTTTTTTGTGACCTATATATCATTCAGGCATTATCTATAAAATTGGTTGTAAACAATCCATTTGATCTTGTTTTGAATTCGGGCAAAGTGCTAAAATTGGTAGTTTTCCTTACAAATTTGTATGCTCCTCCCACAATTTTATTTCTACATTTATTATATATATATATATTTTTTTTTGTAACCTATATATTTGTAGTCTTGAACTCTTTATTTGCTTCAGTGTTCCTGAGGGTGTCATTAGAGGAAAGCACTTGAGCACCACTCTGTGTTTCCTTTCCTTCGTGGTTTTATTCATCATAAATATTTATCACGTGTTACTTTCGTGAAATAATTTTCGTATATATATATATATATATATATATATATATATATATATATATATATATATATATATATATATTTTGGTGGTTCCACCTATAGCACTGGGTAACAACATTTGAAAAATTTTCTGTTTATTGTGATTTTTTTGTCGGTTTTTAATGATTTCGGGGCATTGATTCCAAAAATGTGGTTTTGCTCTATCATCAACCGTTTCAAAAATATAGGTTATCACACTTTTCATATGCAAAGTACATAAAGAAGGCTAACATAAATATTTTCTGAAAATAAAAACTATTGGAAATTAATGTTTATTGAGCGAAAATTGTTTGACAAACCCAAAATGGTGCAAAGGATATAATATATATCATGAGGAGAACCAATAAGAGAATAACAAGCCTCGTTATGCAGTGTGCGTTCCTTAAAAATGCACTGAAGAACGCGACTTCCGCGTATGAACAATCTTATCCTTTCTGATCAGCGACCATACGTAGTCTCCCATCATGGAAGCATCCCAATGGCCCTGGTACCTTTTCTCCATCGTTTGAATATCCTGATGGAATCTTTCGCCATGTTCTTCACTCACATCGCCCAGGTTATCACGAAAAAAGTCTAGATGTGAATGCAGATAGTGTAATTTTAAAGACATACGGCACCCCATTTTGCCATAGCACTTAATCAAGTTTGACAATAACTCCTTATAGTTTGGTGCTTTATGGTTGCCTATAAACACACGAACCACATCACGGAAAGCACACCAAGCCTCTTTTTCGATCGGAGTCATCTTGGCTTCAAGGTTCTTTGAATTCAACAGCGCCTTGACTTGTGGTCCTACAAAGATGCCAGCCTTGACTCTGGCCTCAGAGAGTTTAGGGAACATGACCCCAATCTGTTGGAAAACTTCCCCTCCAAAATCTAACGCAGTTACAAACTGCTTAATTAGACCCAACTTAATATGGAGAGGTGGAGAGGTGGTAGCAGAACTATGTCAGGCTTCAGAAGAGGTTCCCTGAGTACATTTTACTTTCCTGGTTGCAGTCCTTCACGTGGAGGCCACTGAACTGTTTTATAGTGCTCAATTGAAGCCCTGCTATCCCGCAGGCAAAGAAAACGTGAATATTTAGTAAACCTAACAGGAAATCAATCATTTTGAAATCACCACACACGTCCCAGTTATATTGTTCATACCTGATTTGAGTGAGCAGTTGTTTGACATTTTCATAGTCCTCTTTCATTTGAACAGAATGTGCAACTGGTATAGATGGATATTTGTTCCCATTGTGGAGTAGAACAGCTTTTAAACTCCGAGTTGAACTGTCAATAAACAGGCGCCACTCTGAGGGTATATATGTTAACCCAATAGCTGTGAATAGACCATTAACCTCGCTGCAATAACAGAGAGAGCCATTGACATCGTAGAACCTTGCAAACTCTTCATGCCGCTTTCGGTATACAGTGCTCTTGCAGTCTTCTCCAAGCAAATTCCACTCTTTGAGTCTGGAGGTCAGAAGCTCAGACCCTGATTTCGTCAGACCCAAATCTCTAATTAAGTCGTCCAATTCCCTCTGATTTGGAAAGTGTGGGTTTGTACTGAAAGTTACTGTATATTCTTCATCATGACTGTCCTCACCAGCCGACATCTCAGATGAGTTAGCTGCATCCTCATTTTCAACCTGCAAAGCAAAGAAACAAAATATAGGCATAGCTATATACAGTATGTAGAAGAGCATCAGCACCAAGAAAAATCGACACATAATGACCCACAGTCTGTAAATACAAAAGGTAAAGTAATGGATAGATACCTGTTCTGGTGGACGTGGTATTGGAAGACCTTCGCCATGTGGTACAGGAGCTATGGACGGCGCTATGCTTGGATACTGAAGAGTCTGCCTTCCTTTAATTTTCCTGTACTTAGAAACATCTACCATGCAGTAGTAGCAATCATCGTGGTGGCTCTTTGGTTCTCTCCATATTCTGGGTACCGCAAAGGGCATTGCCTTGCGTATTCCCCGCAGCCACCCTTCAAGTGTGGAGCGGCAGCTTCCACAGATCACATAGGGGTGCCCAGGGCTTATTTTGGTCAAACATAGGCATACCAAAATAGAGCCGATACGCGATCCAGAACTTGGTGCCTTTCACAATCTTGTGCGATACTTGCTTGAGGCCTCTGTAATACCCACAAACGTAGCAGAATATATCCGGCGAGTGTTTACAAGCTCTAGTTGCCATTCTCTTTACCAAACTGTACTACATTAATCATAACCTGCAGATATAGAGAGAAGAGTTATTAAATCTGCAACAGATTCCAGATTCCAGAAAAAGATATATTCACAACACTGAAATAATGTTCGCAATAAAAAAGGATCGATAACACTCAAATCGTCAGCACAGAGAAGCACAGAAACACAGTACCTCAGTGCTGGTAACCCTCAGACAAACAATCTGCTTTCTTTGTGTGCTCACACTTACTGACTTTACAGACTCTGCGCTCTTCTTTATATAGCACAGTGGAAGTTTCGGCCAATTTCTAGAGCAAGAAACTATCAACGAACATCCGGATTGTTCTCAACAATTCCTGATTCTTCTGATATTGCTGCGCCCATAATAACATTATACTGGTAAAACATGAAAAATGGATTATCTCTGAAACCATTGATAATACACACAAACCAAGGCCAGATTTGGACTCAGCGCCCACAAATGCACATAAAAACATAAAAAATTCTATATAAAGAGAACCATTGTTACACAGTGTAATGGAGAATTTTCATTTTTATTATTTTTTCTTCTCCAACCCGTCATTTGGTGCCAATTGCAATAGAAACTCCATATCTAAAGTATTTTTTGAATCAGACAAAATTTAGGGGTTGCACAAGCTGATATAAATTTTGGTGTTTTATGATTTTCAGGTGATTTTCATCAATTTTCCAATTTTAATAAATCTCTTTAAAATGCTTTTCTATGTAATGATGGGCATTCATATACAGGGTGTACATAAAGTCAGGATCTATTTTTGTGAAGCACTTGGAAATTATATGGAATTCAATCATAAAATGATAAAGTGGTAACATTTATTAAATAATTAAGAGTAGGATTCGACGTGACGTGCATCAGTATCCCTGCACAGCTCAAATCGTTCCGCAGCATTTCTAAACACATTCTGGAGCATTTGCGGGGTTATGTTATCTGCAGCAGTTCGTATACGTGTACGTAAGTTTTCAAGACTCGTAATCTTCGTCTGATAGACGTGCGATTTGATAAAGCCCCATGCAAAGAAATCTAAAGTGGTTAAATCTGGTGATCTCGCTGGCCAAGGTCTGTTGCTTCCGCGTCCGATCCAGCGATTTGGAAAACGTCCATTTAGATATTCCTGAACAATTATGGCATAGTGACAAGGAGCACCATCATGTTCATAGATGACGGTACCAACAATCCTATCCCCGTCGTCTATCAACATGATGGTGCTCCTTGTCACTATGCCAAAATTGTTCAGGATTATCTAAATGGACGTTTTCCAAATCGCTGGATCGGACGCGGAAGCAACCAAAGACCTTGGCCAGCGAGATCACCAGATTTAACCCCTTTAGATTTCTTTGCATGGGGCTTTATCAAATCGCACGTCTATCAGACGAAGATTACGAGTCTTGAAAACTTACGTACACGTATACGAACATATGCAGATTACATAACCCCACAAATGCTCCAGAATGTGTTTAGAAATGCAAAGGAACTATTTGAGATGTGCAGGGATACAGAGCCACATTAAACTTTGATCTACCCGTAACTCGATACAGTTTTTCCAGTGTACCTAACTCTGCGAGGCGGTCTTGGGAGAAGCCAGGAGATTAATGGCTACATGGTCTAAATCAGTGGTTACGTGTACGTAAGTTTTCAAGACTCGTAATCTTCGTCTGATAGACGTGCGATTTGATAAAGCCCCATGCAAAGAAATCTAAAGGGGTTAAATCTGGTGATCTCGCTGGCCAAGGTCTGTTGCTTCCGCGTCCGATCCAGCGATTTGGAAAACGTCCATTTAGATATTCCTGAACAATTTTGGCATAGTGACAAGGAGCACCATCATGTTCATAGATGACGGTACTAACAATCCTATCCCCGTCGTCTATCAACATGATGGTGCTCCTTGTCACTATGCCAAAATTGTTCAGGATTATCTAAATGGACGTTTTCCAAATCGCTGGATCGGACGCGGAAGCAACCAAAGACCTTGGCCAGCGAGATCACCAGATTTAACCCCTTTAGATTTCTTTGCATGGGGCTTTATCAAATCGCACGTCTATCAGACGAAGATTACGAGTCTTGAAAACTTACGTACACGTATACGAACTGCTGCAGATAACATAACCCCGCAAATGCTCCAGAATGTGTTTAGAAATGCTGCGGAACGATTTGAGCTGTGCAGGGATACTGATGGGCGTCACGTCGAATCCTACTCTTAATTATTTAATAAATGTTACCACTTTATCATTTTATGATTGAATTCCATATAATTTCCAAGTGCTTCACAAAAATAGATCCTGACTTTATGTACACCCTGTATACTGTTTAACAGTGTTTATAGTGTCTAATCTATATGTTATTCTAATGTTATCTTTATTTCTCTTTTTTCAGATCACAGCGACAATGGCACTTGCTAAAGTAACGCGCTCAAAAACTGCAATCTGGCTTGTTGGATGGACGGAAACGGCTTTCAAGCGCTCCAAACTTCCATCTCGTGGAGAAGTGCTGAGGGTGCTTTTCCATTACCATAACTGCGCACAAATGAGCCTAAAAGTGAGCATTGCAAAGACTTCAGAACTTCTACTTCCAATCTGGGAAAGAGCTAAAATTCCAACGAAGGCTCCCAATCACGTGGTAGAACATATAAAAAAGCTCCATGCTGAATGGCAAGTGCTAAAGAAACTAATAAATAGCACGTCGGCGAAGAACCTGGTCAACCAACAGATGTTCAGAGAAAGGCTGGATGATTTGTTCGATATTGCCCACCGTGAGGCAATGTCTATCATAACATTTGAGGAGGACCGGCAGTTCTTGAAATCCCAACGGGAGAGGGGTCGCGAGGGTACAATAGGAGGACTCGATCAAACATTAGCTCTCCATGAAAAACCTGTGATGAAGAGGAAGGCTTCTGCAGAAAATCGAACATTGAAAGCCAAGTCAGAAGCGGCAGTGGCAACTGAATTCACCGTACCGCCCATGCCCAAAACTCCACGACTGCGAGGCACGATACCAGTGGTGACTCCTGAGGTAGCTGCAGCACTCGACCGGACTAAAAGTAGCAATCGAAATGCTGATCATATTTTTTCGGCAATGGCTTCTACGAGTCAATTCCGTCCGCACGTGGAACAGCTCGTCATCAGCACCATCGCTATTCGACGAGCAAGAATAAAACACAGAGGCTTTCACTGCCGAAATCAAAGCCGCTTTTGACCCTAATGTGCCACTGATCCTACACTGGGATGGGAAAATCATGGATGACCTCACTGGACCTGTTCGAGAGCAAACTGACAGGCTCCCGATTTTAGTGTCTGGACATAATGTGGTAAAGCTGCTCTCAGTCCCAAAACTTCAAGACGCACGTGTAGTTACTATGTCGTAGGCAATTGTTGAGACCATAGATGAGTGGGGATTGCGGAACAGCATCAAAGGTATATGTTTTGATACCACAGCCTCAAACACTGGAATGAAAGGCGGAGTATGTATCAGGTTAGAGTCTGAGATTGGCCGTGAACTGTTGAACGTGGTTTGTCGCCATCACGTCGCCGAAATCATGTTGGAAAAAGTTTTCCGCCTTCACGATATTTCAGAGTCTCCCAACATGGAGATCTTCGGCATTTCCGAGACATTTGGCCTAAACTGGATAAAACATCCTTCTCTACAGCGGTAAGTGACGAGAGCACAGCATCTGTGATCGCCCCTTGGAAAGATGAAGTCATTGAATTTGCAGTTGATCAGTTAAAGAAATCACAACCCAGAGATGATTACCGTGAGCTGCTGGAGCTCGCAATCATTTTCTTGGGAGCTGTTCCTCCACGCGGAATACATTTTCGGTATCCTGGAGCTATTCATCGTGCTCGCTGGATGGCCAGGGCTATCTACTCTATCAAGCTGTGGCTCTTCCGCAACCAGTACAGCCCACAACAGCCGGGTACAACTTGGTCACGAAAGTCCCATGGACCATCTTACAACGAGAAAATTTGGCATCATCTAAAGGAGATGTGTCTCTTTGTTACTTCGATTTACGTTAGATACTGGTTCCAGACTACATCGTCAACAGAAGCTCCAAAGAATGATCTCGCCCTGCTACGTGCGCTGTCTGTATATCCAAACAAAGTCGTTGGAATGGCAGCGAGTAAAGCATTTGGCAACCATCTGTGGTATCTTTCCGAACTACTGGTTGGCTTTAGTTTCTTTGATGAAGAAGTGTCAGCAGAGGAGAAACGAATGATAGTGTCAGCCATCAAAGAGAAGGACAGATCTGCGAATCCTCGGAAACGCATTGCACCATTCCTTGAGCCAGCATCAATGGAGTTGCATGACTTCATCACGAAATCACCGATGAATTTCTTCAAAATTCTTGGTGTGTCTCAAAAGTTCTTGGAGTACGACCCCAGCGAATGGGGAATCCAGGAGTCGTATCGGAAGAGTCGTGAGGTTGCCCACTCAGTGAAGGTAGTAAATGACCTTGCAGAACGTGGCGTTGCACTGATACATAAATTCAATGCTTCAATCACACGCAACGAGGAACAAAAATAGTTCCTTCTACAGGTCGTTCAGGGTCATCGGAATATAATATGTTCTCTGCACCAACGAAGAGTGGAGCCATCAAGAGGTCTCGTTCAACATAATAATAGATGTTTGTGATTAATTTTTTTTGGACATATTTTATAATACTATATATTATATATTTACCGGAAAATCCCAAACTTTGATTGGCATGTGCAAGTCCTAAATATAGTTTGATCTCAAAAATATTTTTACTATAACGTTTCTATACCTAATGGCACCTGATAGCGGGTTGGTCGTAATATTTTGCTGACTTTTATTTTTTGGAACCACCCTAATATATATATATATATATATATATATATATATATATATATATATATATATATATATATATATATATATATATAAAAAAAAAACATGTACAGAATTTGAAAATGATGCAACTTTGTCATTAATGAGTCTACTGGCATTAATAACTCTACTAAGCATAAACATAGATTTGACAAACCTTATGGAGCTACTTATAATACATGATGATAGCTTTGTGAACTTTATTTTTCTAGAGAATCTAACTATTGTATGGCATGTTTTTAAGGAGCTCGTATTCATCAATTTTCTTTTCTTTTTCCAGGGCATCGTATGACGAACCCTTTAAAAAATCTCGAAAGCATTACCACCAACATGTTCAAGTGACGGTAAGTGGGATCGAACGAATAACCAGGGGCCCTTCGGCTCTATTATTGAAGTAATCCCTCAAGCAATCAGACAAGAACCCTACACCTCTGCAGGTGTTAAAAGATCTAGGCCTGTTGAAGATCAATCTCTGGCCACGTACGTTATGGAAGCTAAACGGACAAGGCTTAACATCACGTTCAGCTCTGAGAACGAAGATTCATCGTCGACAAACTCATTATCGGGAGAACCAGCTGATCAGTGTCCTGAAAACCTCCAAGCTTACACCTCATTTGCAACATTCCAAGCCCCTTCAAATGCGACCGCTATCCATACAGAGAGAATCATTCATCCAACGGCGTATCTCTTACCTTAATGCAAAATGTGAGTAATACCCCTACACTTTCTAGAAGTCGCTGCAACGCCAGGATTGATTCCCGAGTCGCGTATTCGAAGGGTTTCGAACAAGGACTTCTCAACGTAGTTCGGTGTATCATCGCATATGCTCTTCAGAACAAAGATGATCGGGAGACGCAAGTAAGGCTGGCGTTTGGGCTTGAGTCAAATAGCGAGGATAGCGAACAGTAATGGATAGTAATACCTTACAGGCACCTGATGGCAGAAGATGCTGACTACATCCTTTCACGTTTTGCGCAAGCTTCTCAAAGTGGTTCAAAGTTTAGCTTGGAGAATTTCACGGTTGAAATTGACCACATATTCCGTGTTGTGAGACACACGGCCACGCCTTATACACTTAACTTCAATTCTCAGTCTGTTTACAGACGTGACATAAATTCCGAGCGTGGTTGCGGATTTATAGCTATAATCCTGTCTCATATGTTTACCATGCTAAACAAGGAGTCTAGAAGTTTCCGACTGGAAACAATCGTAGAAACAGCACAAAAACTGGCTGAAGATTGTAAACTTGATTTTAACTGTAATATGGGTCCTGAAGAGCTGACGAAGGGAGAAGAACAGATGAAAGTTAGGATTGCCGTGTTTGGTCTGGATCAAAATGTCAGGACAATATATGTATTCAAAAGCTGCGTATGGAAACGTACAAAGCCTCTACTTGTTTTAGGGCTGGTGGGAGAACTTACCTTCCTATTAGACGCATCAGAGATCTTTTCGAAAGTATGGAAGACAACACGCTTTGTGTAAGGGTTGTCTCGAGTTTACGAATGATCTGCTGAAGCATTGAAAGGATTGTCTCATCGTTTGCGACCAGTGGAAGAGCCCCAGGTGTGAAAGTCGGGTAGTTGAAGCTGAGAAGCGCGACTGTAATGTATGTAAACGCATGTTTTTCAATTACATCTGTTTTGCACACCATAAATCGAATGGCACGTGCAGGAAAATGAGGATTTGTGAGTGTGGTATGTTTCATACAATGGATAGTTGGGGAAAGATTGAGCACAAATGCGATGAAATTCACTGTTCTACATGTCATGAAAATTATAAGGCGGACGGAGCAAAGCATGCATGTTATATGAAAGCTGTTAAGCCTAAAAATAAACCCTGTATAACCGTGTATTATGACAGAAACTTACACAAGCCCTGAAACAAAAGAGGTTATTCCACATTTAATCGTAAGTCAGACTATTTGTGACGAGTGCCTGAACATTGAATGTGAAGAATGCCTCAAATGTGGTAAGCGGACAAACATTTTTAAGGTGTCTACAGGAGATTCCCCCTGAGAAACTCTTTGTGAACTATATTTTCAAGCTGGCGGATTAGTTCAAAAAAATGACTGTGTATATTCTTGCCCACAAACCAGGCAAAATCTGACACACAGTTCCTTTATAAGGAGCTGCTTAAGCACGAATCATCAGAGATATTCACAGTTGATCCCCTGAAAAGAGGAAACAAGCTTATACAGATGCAGATAATGGGAAATGTACAGTTTAAAGACACCCTGCTGTTCACACCTTGTAAATTAGCTAGCTACCCAAGGTGATGGGTGTTGGCGCAGAAGTATCAAAAGCGTACTTCCATTACACATTCCTCACTCAAGACACTTTAAATTATATCGGTCCACCACCACCACCCAAACACTATTTTAACTAAAAATGTATGAGTACAGGTGAACGTGAAGATTTTGACCGCTACCACAGCAGCTTTAATGAAAATAACCCTTACGATATAGCGTATGAGTGTGAACGTTATTGTGTGAATGACGTACGTGTACTTAGAGTATGCTTTCAAGCCTTTAAAAGTATGTACATAACCCGATTCAACTGTGATCCACTACAAGCCGCAACCACGATCGCCTCATTATGTTTTACTGTATTCAAGAATAACTTCATGCCTAAAGATACGTTGGCCGTCATTCCTCGAAACGCCCCGCGCAGTTATGGGTATAAGGCTATTTACTGGCTCACACACATAAAACAGCAGACAGGTGTATATATAAAACATGTTCGCAACACGGGGGAAGTTGCCATTAAGATCAATGGCCGTGTTTTTTGGGTGGACAGCTTAAGTGAGGATCCAACCACTGGTGAGAAGACGGTGTACTCCTTTAACGGTTGCTGCTGGCATGGATGTCTACGCCTGAGTGTGCTGTCACAGGGAACCTCCATGGAAGCTCCCCCACCGACAGCCTCGCATGGACCCGTACCCGCGACCAGCTTATACTGTAAGTTCACAGTTCACTCACAAGGTTTTGTGGGATCATGAATATGATGCCTGAATAAAAACCGATGAGGAGTATCGTAAAGAAATAAGAACCATCAAACGTACAATGGTGGTGGAGCCCCTCAAATGCGGCGACAGCTTGTTTGGAGGACGTACAAACCCCTTCAAACTTTACTTTCCGCCTACGGACGGGGTGAAGCTTCACTACTACGATTTCTGCTCATTATACTCTTACGTGTTGAGAACAATCCGTACCCCGTAGATGCGCCTGAAAAACTAGTGGGCCATGCCATGCCTACCACCGGGGAGTTCTCAACTAACTTGAGTGAGCGCTACTTTTGGCTTTCTTTCGTAGATGTCCTCCACCTTCGCGATTTATGGATGCCGATCTTGCCTGTTGTTGTAGACCACAAACTCAAGTTCCCACTGTGTGTAAAGTGCGCAGAGGAGAATAATGGGTACTGTAATCACACGATCAACTAGAGGAAGATCAGAGGTGTATATAAAAGTCCTGAACTGTCCCTAGCCCTCCGTCACGGGTACAGAATACTGAAGATATATAAGGTGTGGAGGTTTCAGAAGCTCCCCAACCTTTTCTCATCATATATAAATACTTTTTGGAAGGATAAAGTAGAAGCATCAGATTACCCACGAGGATTTGAAACCGAAAATGAGAAAATGGCCTATATTCAACGCTACCATAGTCGTGAAGGGATACAACTTGACCGTGCCCAAATTGTGAGGAACCCTGGCAAGCGCTTTAGTGCAAAGTTGTGCCTAAATAGTCTTTGGGCCAAGTTTGATCAGAATACGGACAAGTGGAATGTACATTTATCTCAAAGTTATACCGAAGTCTGGGATTATGAAAACGCTAACGATAAAAAAGTTATGGAAATCGTGAATGTAGGTAATACGTACATAATAAGGTACAACCAAACCGAATTGGCAACAGATACATCACGTGTCGCAAACATACCTGTAGCCAGTTTCACGACAGCCTACGCACGTATCAAGCTGTGGCATCTGTTGCATTCTCTCGGACAACGGGTTCTGTACGCTGATACAAATAGTGATATTCACGGGGAGGGCAGGTGAATATATGCCTCCTATTCAGGAATTCCTTGGAGAGTTGACTGATGAAATCAAGGATGAGTATGGAGACATCGCATACGCCGAATCTTTTGTCTCAACAGGTCCAAAAACTTACGGTGTACGTGTGAGGGTGGGGGATGAGTACAAGTACATCGTGAAGGCTAAAGGCATCACGCTTAACCATGCCAACCGCCAGATCGTTAACTTTGAATCGCTCAAAAATCTAGTGAGCTTAGACGGTAATGACCAACCACCCGACCTGGTTGTGGGGACTCATAACTTCAGAGCACAGAAATTAGGGGGCGTGAAGGAACTTGGGGGACGAAGGTTTGTCGTAACCTACAGGAAACGGTACCAGATGCTTGGCAGCTATGACATCGTACCCTTTGGCTACTGTATCGAGTAGATACATCCCTTGTAGTGCTTAGCCGTATTTAATTATGTATGTATCTGTTACATCTTTCTTTTATTATATGCTCTTTGTACCACTGTTTACCATGCACTTTTAACCATTTTCTGTGTGTTGTATTTGTACTGATAATAAATTTCTTGTTTTGTATTAGATTGCTTTTCATTCTAACAACCTTTATTGTATTAATTATGGGGAAATAAAAGTTGTATATGTACACACCAGTCATTAATACAGTAATGCGGTTTTTTTTCCACAGCTTATTAATGACGTAAACTTCGTCTCAGTATTGACCCTTCCTGCGCCTGCGATTCCATATGGCATCATCAACAAAAAGTACGTGTATTTTCCTCAGATTAGCTTCAATGGTGGTTTATGGCATTTGAATATAACAACTAACTGTATAGCAATATCTGGTAGTTTTTGGACATTGGCCTGAACATTTAGAACCCCAAAAGAGATGCAGAAACTATATGAAGGGCTACTCTTGTCTTTAATGCAGAAAGTGTGATGTACCATTATGTTTAACAAACGACAAAACTGTTTTAATGGCTCGAAGCAAGTAGTATGATGCAAAATGGGAGCGTGCAATGCAATGCTGAAATGTTGCAAATGCTGATCAGTGTTACAAAGGGGAATGTTGCAATTGGTTATGCAACAAAGGGGGAGGGGTTATTCACCAAGCTACAATGAAGGGGGAGAGGTTATGCAACAAGGGGAGGGGTTATCCCCAAGCTGCAATAAAGGGGGGGAGGGAGCTTTGGGAGGAGAAGGGAGGGGGACCCTCCCCCAAAGGGGTAACCTTAACCTAAGAGAGGGAGAGAAAGGAGGAGTAGGGTCTTTGGGGGAGAAGGTGAGATGTCCTCACCCCCCAAGGTGAAACCCTAACCTAAGCCTTAACCTAAGGAGAGAGGAGAGAGTTCTTTATTCCACCGGAGTCCGTCGCATAATGAGCGTCCAGGGGTCCAGCAGCTGCTATATAGAGGGTTGTGAGTTGCCAGATACCACTTTTATTTTAATTATGTTCAGGTGTACCTAATTAGGGTGAGTTGCCAGATACCACCATTTATTTTAATAATTTATTCATAGATGAGTTACCAGAGGAAAACGTTCTACTTAATTGCTCGAACTAATTAAAACACATTTAAACGATCCCCAATATTAACACTAAAGGAAATACAATTAATCCGAAATGAATGAAAAAACTAATGAAATAGAAAATACAAGCCAAAAATATTAATACACACTTTATATATATATATATATATATATATATATATATATATATATATATATATATATATATATAAAGAAACACAATAAACATTTTAACAAACTTCTCCGAAAGTGTCTATTTACTTTTGTCAATCCTCTGTACATATATATTAAATGTCTTCATTAAAACAACTGTTTTTATTCCAAAAAATACAAAAGTGCGCAACGAGTCCAAATTCGATACACGTTAGAAGCCGTTGATTCATCTGAAGCACTCCACAGAAAATGCAAGCAAAAAATAACAGTACACTATATATATATATATATGTATATCCCTTTCACTCACTGGATAGATAATTGTATAGCTGAAAAATAAACCATATTGATTCTTATATAACCACACATAAAGGCAAATTTCTTTTTTACCCTATGTCATAATTCGTAAGCCAAAGGGTTAAACACACTTATATACATTTGTAAATAAATGTACAAGACAATTCTATATATACATACTTCTATAAAATCAAAGTAAAATACATAGAAAGTGTCTATTTACTTTTATCAATCCTCTGTGTGTGTGTGTGTGTATATATATATATATATATATATATATATATATATATATATATATCTTCATTGAAACAACAAAGAAATAAAAAAGTGCGTAACGAGTCCACATTTGTAATGACCACCCACGCTTTCTCACAACGCTGAGCGAGAAATGCCACACACACACACACACACACACACACACACACACATACACACTAAGCGACGTCTTATACTACCCCACAAGAGACAGGAAAAACGTTCTCCTTAATTGCTCGAATTATTTCTTTACATTTAGACGCGTAACGAATCAAAAATTAACAATACAAGAAATACTCTTGACATTTAATCCATGGCTTAGTAAAAGAAATAAATAAAACCCCATTAATCCAAAACCAGACGAAAAAACACAAGTGATATAGAAAATAAATATACAAAAATAACCAAGAAAGTCAGAAGACTCTAACGGTATAACACGAAACACAAGTGAAGCGTCGACCAAAATGGTTAACCACAAAGGTTCCTCTGGCCTAAATCTCGTCTCCAAACCAGTTTCCGTCTCCGTCCACAGTATATATTATTAATGTCATTTTTATTATTATAATGAAGTTAAAAACTTAAATTAAATATACAGTATATACATAAGCATCATGTGATTGTTTTCCATGAACAAATTATTTATAAGCTAAATTAGCCTTTGATTAAGTAATAAATTTCCTTATCATATTCCCATATACAGGGCTATTCAAACTGATTCACCAGATTTCAAATGAGAATATTTTTTAATGTTACAAATACAGTGTGATTTGTGATACATCAACCAAAAGAAAAACTGTCCAAATTTTGTCTCTCACCTCATAAATGCTCTATGTGACTTCCCCTAGTTACACGAGCAACGTCGACACGATAGTCGAATTCCTCCCATACTCGCTCCAGCATGTCCGTTGTCACTGACTCTACGGCAGTAACAATGCGAGTTCGGAGCTCATCCAAAGATGTGGGCAACGGTGGCACGTACACAGTATCCTTAACGTACCCCCAAAGGAAGAAGTCGCACGGTGTAAGATCCGGCGACCTAGGGGGCCAGCTGTGGAGCACCAAGTTATGGGGCCCACTGCGACCAATCCAGCGGCGAGTGAGCACTTCGTTGAGAAAACGCCATTTTCACACTGACTGTTTGTTGCTAGGCTAGGCCACGGCGTGACTTTGGAGCCCTCTCGCGGTGATCTTGTAAAACGTGGAGATTTCCTCTTTCTTGTGGTGTATGCCTAGTTGATGCACGGTTGATAGGTACGGAAGTATTCTCAGTTGAAATCGGATGAATAATTTTGAATAGCCCTGTATATATAGGGTGGTGGAAATGTATTCATACAGTAGTAATAATTGCTAACTCGGTTTTCCTTCTCCCCGAATTGTTCATTTTGACTAAGATCAAGCTTGTCACCCTCCTTAGACCTACAGTTTAACGTGGAATCCGAACTACGCTCCAGTACGGGGGCAGATATTTCACTGTCATCGCCCGGACTCGATCTTTCAACCTCCGATCAGCACCCCAGCGTCTTAACCACTAGGATTCCTAGGGTACCCATTTATCTACCAACCCAACCAGACATTCATATTCACGAACTAAACACATTTTAATCACACTCCTACGCGAGAATTGGCAAGTAGAAAATCAAGTCGAATAGTTGCAACCAAAATGTGGAAAGTTGAGGATCGAATAGTATGACCGCAAATAATAATGCAAAATATTGTCGTGGTAGAGAATGCAATGTTGCAAATGTTGATCAATGTTGCAAAGTGGTGAGGGATATTGCATGAAGGGGTGGGTTCCTAAATGGGAAAACAGAGAATAGCATGGGCGCAAATAATATTGCAAAATATTGTAGTGGTAGAGATTGCAAGTGGCAGTGCACCTTGAGATGTGAGCATTAAATCGACGGAGAGAAGATAAAGACACCATTCGTCGACCAATCAGGACGTCCAAAGCGTGGAACTGTTATATCGGTGTTACGATTGGTACACAAATTTAACATAGCCCGCCCAGTTACATTGATAACCAAGCAGCAAACTTACGAACCGCCTATTAGTCTTTTGGAGATCATGCATATAAAAGGAAATATTTTCAGCTGGGAGTCACAGTAGTTATTTTCACCAATGAATAAATATTCCCTCCGTCATGAATCAAGCACTTTACAGTTTACCGGATTTATATGAAGTTGGAGACACTGCAGTGATGTCTAAAATTAATTTTTTTAACGCAGCCGAACGGGACGGCTTATTCCCAACGCAAACCTTTCATGATATTTGAAATGACGCTCCATACGATCCGACGCAAGGGACTGCCGTAGAAATGTAAGTAATTATGTGTCTAATTTATTTTTTGTAGTCAATTATTCGCGAACTTGTTATTTATTTAGTGTGCCTGTCATTAGGAGAAAGAGCACTGTTCTGGATTAGTTCATTATATATATGGAGGGTTGTAGTAATTCATCTCATCACATTTAAAATGCTTCATTTAAATAGGAGGTATCCACAATTATAGATTAGTTTGCAATTAATATTAAGCTACAGTCCTGTTTTAATTTGTTGAATTTTTTTATAGCAATCCTTTGAAAGTTTTAAATAATTTTATGAATTCCATAATAAAAGTTATTCGGCATTTTCTCTTAAAGGAACTTCTATGGGCGGTTCGAAGATATCTTCACATTGTAATACTCTTACTATATGTATACTCCGCATATGTTTTAATCAAATGGATTTTTATTAAAAAAGATTCGGTATGAACTAATTAGTTATTCTTTCTCCTTTAAGGTCCGATGATGATTTGACTTGTGTTATACAATCTTTTCGTTTTGAAGAAACGCATTTAGTGGACCTGAATACGGAGGTAAAAGATTTACCGAGCAGTCAATCCAGCGACTGTCACATCATTAACGAAATAATATAAGTTTTTCCCTAATGTTTCGATTTTTTTTTCGAGTAAGAAGACAATATATTTTCACCAATTTATTAAATGAAAGAAATCATGTTTTTAGTACAATGACCATCTTAAATAAGCTACAGAATATACAAACTAACATTATTGGATGCAATTATATATATATATATATGCTGCAAACCCACAAGGAAAAAGAAAAAACGATTCCAAGGCCTTTCATGTATTCGAAGCTACACCTCGTCAGGGAATGAAGATAAAAGGCGAGATGCCCATAAATATATACAACGTACAGGAAAAACAAAACAATTAGCACATACTTAACAAGGGTTAATGAGAGGCAAAATAAATTTTAACATGATATCGTCAATTTCATACGTCCCCGCACCTGTTATTGAAATTGTTTTTGAAATGAATAAATGCACATTCTAGAATATTTCTTTCTATTATATCTCTGTTTTTAACAAGCGCTTTAGAACTATCCCACTTGATGCTATGGTTACATCTATACATATGGTTAAATAAAGCATTGGAATTATTAGCTGTTCTACAAGCATATTTATGCTGTTTTACCCTAATATCTAACGTTTTACCGGTTTGGCCTATATATACTGAGTTACATTGTGTACATCCGATCGAGTACACACAACCAACAACATTATCAGGGCTATTCTTTATTAGGCGTGATTTAACAGTATTATTATACTTAAAGATTACATCAATGCCAATTGCTTTAAGTACAGTTGGAAGGTATTGAAAATTAACATGGTAAGGTAGACTAAGGATATTTTTACGCTGAAATTCCTTTACAATTACATTATTATAATACCTATTCTTGGCTTTCTTAAGACAGTTATCTAAAAATGAAATAGGGTAACATAATTTAGTACCAGGTATATAGATGATGTTTTATGCCTTTGGCCTAATAATTTGGATGTGGACTTATTTCTTGGTAGGCTCAACAATTTAGTCCCATCTATTAAGTTTACAGTTGAAAAAGAAAGTGATGGAAGCCTATCTTTTCTTGATCAAAAAATTTGGAGATGCTCTAATCAGTTCAAATACGAAGTCTACCGTAAGCCTACTAATAATAACTCTTACGTGCATTTTTATTCTGACCATCATCCTTCGATTAAATCCTCTATTTTCTCTGCTATGTTTCTTCGAGCATTGAGAGTTGTTAGTCCTGAATTTTTAGATTCCGAGTTATGCAATATTATGAATATTGGTACTAAATTATGTTACCCTATTTCATTTTTAGATAACTGTCTTAAGAAAGCCAAGAATAGGTATTATAATAATGTAATTGTAAAGGAATTTCAGCGTAAAAATATCCTTAGCCTACCTTACCATGTTAATTTTCAATACCTTCCAACTGTACTTAAAGCAACTGGCATTAATGTAATCTTTAAGTATAATAATACTGTTAAATCACGCCTAATAAAGAATAGCCCTGATAATGTTGTTGGTTGTGTGTACTCGATCGGATGTACACAATGTAACTCAGTATATAGAGGCCAAACCGGTAAAACGTTAGATATTAGGGTAAAACAGCATAAATATGCTTGTAGAACAGCTAATAATTCCAATGCTTTATTTAACCATATGTATAGATGTAACCATAGCTTCAAGTGGGATAGTTCTAAAGAGCTTGTTAAAAACAGAGATATAATAGAAAGAAATATTCTAGAATGTGCATTTATTCATTTTAAAAACAATTTCAATAACAGTGCGGGGACGTATAAAATTGACGATATCATGTTAAAATTTCTTTTGCCTCTCATTAACCCTTCTTAAGTATGTGCTAATTGTTTTGTTTTTCTTGTACGTTGTATATATTTATGGGCATCTCGCCTTTTACCTTCATTCCCTGACGAGGTGTAGCTTTGAATACACGAAAGGCCTTGGAATCGTTTTTTCTTTTTCCTTGTGGGTTTGCAGCATTCATTCATTTCACGTGTTTTATTGTGAAATTCATCCCATATTATATATATATATATATATATATATATATATATATATACACACACACGAACAAAACATACTATAAAACGAGCGCGCACAATCAGAAAACGGCATTTTATCTATCTACATACCATTTCGTCGTTTCGCTGAGTGTGAAACGGGTCGAATAATTTTTAAAAAAATTATAAATTCCTTACCAAGTGACATATGTAAGAGAAATGAAAGGCAGTACGTCCCACAAGTATTACTAAAATATCTTTGTAGACCGAAGGGATTCCATACAACTTCGGGGATATGCATTTGCTCGAGAAATTTTACAATAACAAGGTCACTCGAGGGTTGAGTACCGAGTGAGTCAAAATAGTACATGCGGTCCCTAGTTTTAAAATAGATTGCAAACCAATGAATCCCTTCACTACCAATAACATCTGTGTTCACAATAAGACTACAGCAATCTCTCGTAGTTGGCAATTTCAATGTTTCATTCTTCGCAAACACACCGATAAATTTGGAACGTGTGAATAGTTCACTATTCATTACTCTATGAAGTGTATTCGCGTCCATTTTAAAAGTCAGTGGCAACAACCCTAAATCTGTCTACTTCTATTAGGACTTGTGACTCGAGGTATACCAGTACACTAATAGGCGCGACTATCGGCTTGGCCATTTCTAATCTGACTGAGATGTTTCCACCCTGTTGTTGACTTAAGTGTGTGTTTACACTAGCAGATAAGTCAGGTGTGATGTCAAACAGATAAAGGTTAAATTTATCGATGAATTCTTTCTGCGTTACTCCAATCCCGAGCTCATCACAATCACCTGCAATATGGGCCAGATTACTATAAGCTCTCGCGCAAAGCCGGAACACAGCGTCTGATGAATAATTCGTATCCAATGTTCCCCACAACGCAACGCCATTGACGTATAGAGTTATATTTTTAAGGCCGAAATTCTCGAATTTAAAGGCACTCTTTTTATATTTTCCATTCACCGAATTGTGTTCCTGCATTCCAGTTAATATCTTTTTAGGTAGATTTCCCAGGGCGATGTTTTCTATCTGTTTCGATGCCAACCCTGCTAGCACCGTGTATAGTTTGATCTGTACTCTGTTAATTGGGTATTTTCCTGTGGCATGTAGTAAATTTTTCTCAATTTCTGTTTGTTTTCGTGAACTTAATTTCACTCGCCGTACGCGGGGTTGTCTCCATAATGTGAATCGCAAGTACCCATTAAGGTTAATGGTCGTTTTTTTTGGGTTCATGGTCTAAGCGAAAACCGTGTCACTGGTGAGAAGCCTGTGTACTCCTTTATCGGTTGCTGGGGCCACGGATGCCCCCGTCCTGAGTGTGGAATCGTAGGAGATATCCACGGTAGATCTCCTGCCGACAGTCTTGCATGGACCCGCAAACGCGATGAACTTATAGGCTCCCAGTTCACTCACAAGGTCTTGTGGGAGCACGAGTATGATGCACGGATGGAAACAGATGGACAGTAACGTGAAGAAATAAACACGATCAAGCGTTCAATGGTGTTGGATCCTCTCAAATGCGGTGATAGCTTGCTCGGAGGGCGTACAAACCAATTCAAGCTATACTTTCCATATACGAGTGCGTGAAACTCCATTACTACGACTTCTGTTCTTTATACCCCTACGTGATGAAGAACAATCCGTACCCCGTGGGTGCACCTGAAAAAGTGGTGGGACCTGATCCGCCCCCATCGAGGTGCTCTCCACAAATTTGAACGGGTACTATTTCGGCCTTTGTTTCGTAGATGTGCTCCCCCCTCGCGATTTATGGATGCCGATCTTACCCGTCGTTATAGATAACAAGCCCATGTTTCCCCGTGCATAAATTGCGCAGAGAACAGTGGGGACTGTAATCACACAACCAACCAGCGTAAGATCAAGCCCTGAGATGGACGCCATATATAGACGCTCTTTTGAAGGATAAGGTCGAAGCATCATGGTATCCGCGAGGAGTTGATACCGAAGATGAAAAATCGGCTGATATTCAACGTTACCGTGACCGTGAAGGTATACAGCTTGACCGTTTCCAAATTTTAAAGAACCCAGGCAAGCGCTTTTGTGCAAAGTTGTGTCTAAACAGCCTTTGGGGAAAATTTGCAAATAATACTGCAAAGGGAACGTTCATTTGGTAGAAACTTATAGTGAAGTCTGGGATTATGCCAGATCGTGAATGTAGGTAATACTTACATAATAAAGTACAACATCACCGAACTGTCCACAGATACCTCACGGGTAACAAACAATTACCTGTAGCCAGCTTCACAACGGCCTACGCCTGCATCAAGCTTTTGGGACTACTGCACTCTCTTGGGCGGGAGGTGCTGTACACTGACACAGATAGCGTGATATTCACAGAGAGGTAGGG